>JAEIFJ010000995.1:0-307450 GCA_018903435.1 Leucophenga varia
TAAACAATAACAGTCAGGAAATTAGAATCAGTCTTTCTAACCGTTGCTATTTTGGACCCGGTAAGCTAATGCAAAGTAGAGCTCTGTTCAGACAAACAAAAATTGAACTCTACAATGCCGTTCCTGATGTATGGCTCAGAAGCATGGGTCATGGCAAAATGTAATAAGTCGGCGTTGGTCGTGTTTCAGAGGAGATGCTTCGGATAATCTTTGGTCCAGTTAGAGTGGTAAATGACATCCGTATTCGAACGAACGATGAGCTGTACGAGTTTTATAATAACATCGACATTGTCAGTAATATAAAAATACAATAGACTGGCCTAGGCCGGTCACCTAAGTCAGATGTATACAGAGGCTCCTGCAAGACGTGAACTAAATCGGAGAGGCGCGGAAGAGCGGACGTCCGCCGCTGCGGGTGGAGGACCAGATCTTGGAAGACATCCGCAAGATCGGTATCACAAATTGGTATCGAGTCGCACTACACTACAATCACTGGTGCGAGATCCTACGTGCTGCCAAGGTCAACAATTGGCTGTATCGCAAAAATATTTATGCAAAATATATCCCACCCCCTATGATTGTTCTACATCGAAAAAAAGAAGACCTGTATTTTTTGGTAATCAGCTAATATTTAATGGTGCCGCCAAGCCCCTGAAGTTTCCCATGTACTGTACATGGGAAAATAACACTTTTCGTAGATTTGATGTAGAAACCAGAAAAAAAAATATTTGTACTTGTATATCTTTGATATCAACATGTGTCTAAACTTGGGTTGTATAAAACCGGTAACTTCCATTATCCCATATCAAATTTTATGTAAGCCACTCATGGTCACACATAAACTATTCAAAGATTTGTGAGACGGGTATTTAAGCTTCGGTTTCACCGAAGTAAGCGTTTTTCCTTGTTTATTTATAAATTTAGTAAAGACTGTAACCAGGTAAGCATATAAAAAGTGCCCCCAACGATATTGGATATCTTTAAATGAGGATAGCCCTTGACCTCAGAAATTTTTCTACGTATTTATTTTCCCGATATCGGCGATATTATCTACTATATAGAGACAAACATTTTTATACCCGCCACACATAGTGTGAAGGGTATATTCAGTTTGTCGGAAAGTTTGTAACGCATTGAAGGAGACGTCGTAGACCCCATAAAGTATATATATTATTGATCAGCTCGATGAGACGAATCGATTTAGCCATGTCTGTCTGTCTGTCCGTCTGTCTGTCTGTCTGTCTGTTTATTTCTTCGCAATTTTTTTGATGAAGATATTTAGATATTACGCCGAAATTTGGAACTTAAGCTTTTCTCGGCAACGACTATTATGAGTTCGAGAATTAGAGTGCCACGCCCATTTTTAGGTATAGCCCCCATACAAACTTACCGTTTTTTTTCCGATTTTTTGTATAAAAATTGTAATTATTTATGAATGTATTCGCTCCCAATTGTGTAAAAACATTTCTTTTGTCATCCAGTGTCAAAACCAAAATGCCACGCCCTCTTTTAGGCATAGCCCCCATATAAACTTTCCATTTTTTTCCGATTTTTCCGATTTTTTGTAAAAAAATACTAATTATTTATGCATATATTCACTCCAATTTGGCTAAAAACATTCTAATGTCATCCAATGTCAAATCAGATGTGCCACGCCCATTTTTTGGTATAGCCCCCATACAAACTTTCGGACCATTTTCGATTTTTTGTATGAAAATGGTTATTATTTATTCATGTATTTACTCCATATTGGGTAAAAACTCTTCCAATATCATGGTGCCACGCCCATTTTCAGGTGTTTCTTGCATACAACCTTACCGCCCGTTTCCAGATATATTCGAGAAATATGTTGTTATACATATCTGTATTTTAAGCTCAAAATTTTAAATTAATATTGTGTGTAAACTTAGGTGACCACTGATGATTACACATAAACTCTTTAAAGATTCGTGTGACGGGTATTTAAGCTTCGGTTCTACCGAAGTTAACGTTTTTCTTGTTTTAGTTATTTTTTTCTGCTCACTGAGTTGATAAAAAGTTTTGATGAAAATTATTAAAGTTTTTACAACTAATAAAATTTTATAAAAATTTTTTTAAATCTTTTCGGGCAAAAATTGTATAATTTTTATACCCGTTACATATAGTGTAAACGGGTATATTCAGTTTGTCCAAAAGTTTGTAACGCATTGAAGGAGGCATCGGAGACCCCATAAAGTATATACATATATTCTTGATCAGCTCGATGAGACGAATCGATCTAGCCATGTCCGTCTTTCTGTCCGTCTGTTTGTTGCTATGCGATTTATTCGATGAAGATATAAAGATATTGGGCTGAAATTTTAAACTTAAGCTTTTCTCGGCAACGACTAGGATTAGTTCGAAAATGAGAGTGCCACGCCCATTTTTAGGTATAGCCCCCATACAAACTTATCGATTTTTTCTTTAAAAATAGTAATTATTTATGAATGTACTCGCTCCCAATTTGGTAAAAACATTTCTTTTGTCATCCAGGATCAAAACCAAGACGCCACGCCCATGTAACGGGTATTTCAGCTTCGGTTCCACCGAAGTTAACATCTTTCCTTGTTTTTTTTACATTTTAATTAAAATTTTTGCCATGAAATTGTAGAGATAGATTTGGTGGATCGTACTTATAAACAATAAAAATCAAAAATTCGTCGTTTATTTATGATATATAACACAAGCTAACTTTGCCAGCAGCTCCAAAATGAACGTATGCAACTGAACAGTTTAGCGTAAGGGCGCCTTTGTGTGATTGCCGTCGGCGTAGCGTATTCTTGATCAGCTCGATGAGACGAGTCGATCTAGACATGTCCGTCTTTTTTTCTATTTGATACTATGCGATTCATTCGTTTAGTCTTAAAGATATATCACTGAAATTTTAAATATTAAGCTTTTCTCGGCAACGACTAGTTAAAGTTTGAAAAAATAACACGCCCATTTTTAAACATAGCTCCCATACAAACTTACCGGTCATTTATAGATATATATTAGTTGTACGAAAATATAATAATTTTCATCAAAACTTTTTATTAATTCAGTGAGCAGAAAAAAATAAAAACTATGTTAAAGAATGTTTGTCGCTATACGAGGTGTGTTCAAACATTATCGCGAATTTTGAATTTTCGCGGGTTACGTATATTCGAATTTCGATTTTTTTGTGGCGTTATGTTGGTACTCATGTCTCTCACTTATGCCGACAAGCTCGGCCATTTTGAATGTTAACTTAATTGTTGACAGCTGCTTTGCTTGCATGTGTTTTGGATCGTCTTCGATTTTTACCTATTCAAAAAAATGGATCAAAGAACCTGTATCAAATTTTATTTTTCTGAATGGAATAAATGGAATAAAAATGTTGAAGAAGGCTTATGGGGACCGAGCTCTACCAAAATCAACAACATTTGATTGGTATAAATTGTTGAAAGAAGGTTGCGAACGTGTTGAATACGAAGAGCTCCCTGATCAACCATCGACCTCAACGGACGATGCTCACATCCAAAAAGTAAAAGAATTAGTGCTTGCACACCGTCTATTAACTATGAGAGACATTGCTGATGAAATTGGCGTATCGAAAGGATCAATTAATACAATTTTGAAGGATGTTTTGGGCCTCAAACGTGTCAAGTCTCGGTTGGTACCAAAAAATGATGATTTCTTTTTTTAAACTGCACTGATTTTTCGTGACTTTTTCTTGCCAAAAATCCAACCAATATCGTTCCGCAAACACCGTATTCACTTGATTTGGCTCCGTGTGACTTCTGGCTATTCCCAAAACTCAAGAGACCACTCCGGGGACGCGTTGCGAGTCGATTGAGGAGATAAAAGCTTAATCGAAGAAGGCGCTGATGGCTATACCGGAAAGGGACTATTTGGCATGTTTCGAGGATTGGAAAAAACGTTGGCATAGGTGTATTTTATCGGGAGGATTACTTTAAAGGGGACAAAATAGATATTCATGAATAAATAAATAATTTAAAAAAAACACAAAATATGCGATACTTTTGAACGCACCTCGTATAGTCGTAAATATCGCTTAAAATTTTTGTGGTCAAGGGCTATCGAACCTCATTTAAAAATATCCAATATCGTTGCGTGCACTTTTTACATGCCGACCCGGCTACACCCTTTTATGGCTATATTCAAAATGTAAATCAGATTGTCGTTTAGTACAAAAGAGAAACCGTTATCTTCGATGGAACCGAAGCTTAAATACCCGTCACACAAATCTTTAAAAAGTTTATAGTGTTATCATCAGTGGCTTAGATTAAACTTCGAGATGCGATGGGTGGGGGTCAACGGTCTGATACAATTAAAGCTTAGACACAATATACATATGTAAGTATCAAATTCTAAAAATAAAAATACAGATATAACAACAATTTTCTTGAAAATATTAGACAATGAGAGGTAAGTTTGTATAGAGCTATACGTTATAATGACTTGATCAGTACCATATCGGTGGTGTAACATAGAATGGTATTAGCTCAATCTCAATCGTAACAGACGGACAGACAGACAGACAGACGGACAAACGGACATGGCTAGATCAACTCGTCGTGCTGATCAAGAATATATTTACTTCATATACAAACTGAATATACCCGTTTACAATATGTGTAATGGGTCTAAAAAAGTGTTGTTAAATATTTTAAGTTTACATAAAATGTTAAAAAAACTTTATTTTATTATGATATCAAATGAAAGATAATAAAATAACATTTCAATAACATTATCTTTATAAATAACTGAAAAGTAGCCATTCCAAGTTGCTCTTTAACGAAAATACTTCAGGGTACGAATTAATTTTGGTTTGGGCTTGTATCTTGAGAACGGGAAGCTTTGTATAAATATTGAATACACAAATATTGAATACACAAAGCATATGTTACATATCCATTTAATTTTGTAACACTTGTGGGTAGTTCTTTGTTTTTCCGTTGTCGGCATAAATGTAGAGGCTATCTGGCTCACCTACACGGGAACACGCAACATACAATTGTCCGTGTAAGAAGCAATTCGCACCTAAATCTAAGCCACATAATTCCAAAGATTGACCCTGAGCTTTATTGATTGTTATGGCGAATGCCAATCGAATTGGAAACTGCAATCTCTTAAATTGAATCGGTTAAAATTCGAGGAATGAGGACATCTTCACCTTTAAATGGCCCCATCAATACTGTTGCTTCCACTACATTGTTCCGTTGCAGAGTTTCGGATGATTGATGTTCCGCAGCAAGATAATTGGCACACCTATCTTCAATGGCATTCCCGGCAGATCGAGTGAATTCAAAATTCCGTTGGTTAATGGACGGCTTCCTCCTTTGTTTAAATAATAAATATAACCCATACCAAAAATTCGATCGGTAACACGCGATGCCTCGTGCCACGTGGTTCACATGCGACTGCGGTTGCCCTTGGCAACACTTGCGAGTGTTGAGCTGGCACGGGGAAACGCGAAAAACTGATATCTTTGCAAATGCGGATATGTTATCAACATAAAAAGTAGATAAAAGCCGAGTCCGTACCTCAACACATGTTGTGTCAAAATTTGGGCTTAAACGGTTCAGAAATTTTCAAGTCTATAAGCCTCGTATATACGAGCTAAGAATTTTTATATATATATATATATATATATATATATATATATAAATAGAAAAATTATATATTCGATAAATTAACGGACAGAAAAACCCCCTAAAAAAATTGACAGCAACAACGAACAATAAAAGTGATTTACTATTTTGATAAAATACTAGCAACTCGCCTCGGCTTCGCACGGGTGCAGGTACCCGCGGCTTTGCTCTTCCCCTCCCCCCTTTTTCTCCTCCCCTCCCCTTTTTTTCCTCTTCTTTTTTCCGTCTTTTCTTTTCTTCTCTTTTTCTTTTTCTCCTCGTTTTCTTTTTTCCTTTTTTTCTCCATTCCTTCCTTCAGAATTCCTTCCAATAATTATTTTCAAGATATATGTAGTTACTTTGTGGCAACATCTTAGAACTAGCATACAAAAATAACTGAAAAGTTTTTTTTTGGCTTTTCTTTTATTACTTAAGCATTTTTTAAGTGAGTACTTTGATTTACCATCATCGTGAACTTTCAGACTAATTAGAGTTCACAAACTTTAAGCTGTTAATAAAAAATATAAAAGCTTAGGTTTTACCGAATGTAACATTTTCATTTGTTTTTAATAACTGATTTATTTAAAGGTTACACAAGAACTAAGTGAAATAATTATTAAAGTAGATTTTCAGGGCACCAGTACTTTGCTCATAGTTAATAAAATTTCCTTTCTTATTTGTTGTTGAATTTTCCAACGATTTTTTATCTTTATTTAAGTTTTTCTGGTGTTACTTTGCAAATTTAGATATATTTTTTAATTATTTTTTTATTCGGCATACAGTTGAAGTTATATTTTCATTTAGTAATTTTTTATGTAAGTATTTATTAATTTTTATTAATTTCATTGTATTTTAAGAAGTGTTTTAGGCTTTTGGTTTTTACTTGTAAATAATATGCATTAGTGCATTTTATGTTAAGTACGTCCGACTATTGTGTAGAACTGAGATTTATTATTTGGGTCTTTCTAAATTTAATACAATTGCCTTTGCTGTTTTTTGCCTGCACATTCGGCTACGCTCGCTAACCTACAGTAGCTGTCACCGTTTCAGAGTTGTTTCCACCCACAGCGTTATCTCCATCACCCGCTTGCTGGATATTGCTGCCACCATTGCTGGAATTGTTAGAGTCGACGCCGCCATTTCCATCGCCGCCATTGCCTGGTACAGCCGAGGATCCACCGTTTCCTCCAGCGGTACTGCTTAAAGCACTGTCTGATTGCGATGCTATTGTCCAATATTAACCCGCAAAATATGTAAAAAAGAAATACTTTATATTAATACACATTTAACGCAATTTTAAATACAAAAAACAAAGAAAAACGTTAACTTCGGTTGAACCGCAGCTCAGTCAATAGTCCGGTACAACCAAATTTTAGACACAATAATCGGGTAAAATTTAAAGTATAGAATAATAAACATTTTTTAAAAAAAAAAAATTGAAATTAGAAAGATAGGATGATATTAGGTTGTGTTTTAACCCAATTTAAAGTGAATTCATTCATAAATAATTGCTTTTTTCACACAAAAAATAACAAAATGGGCGCTAAGTTCGAATGGGGCCTATAACTAAAAATGGGCGTCGCATCTCAGTTTTGACATTGGATGACAATAGAAATGTTTTTACCCAACTTGAAGTAAGTACATCCACAAATAGCAGCTATTTTCATACAAAAATTCGAAAATAAGCGGCAATATTGTATGGGGGCTATACCTAAAAATGGGCGTGGTACCTTGACTTTGACATTGGATGATGTTAGACGTGATTTTAAACAATTTGGAGTGAGTATATTCTTAAATAACAACTGATTTTGTAGAAAAACTCGAAAATGACTGGTTGATTTTTATGGGGGCTATACCTAAGAATGGGCGTGGTACTTTCATTTTCATACTTGATTTAGTCGTTAGAGAGAAAAGCTTAAGTTCTGAATTTCAGCTGAATATCTTTTAAACTGGCCGAACTGCGAAGAACCCAACAGACGAACAGACAGACGGACATGGCTAGATCGATTCGCCTCGTCGAGCTGATCAAGAGTATATATACTCAATTGGGTCTATGATGTGTCCTTTAACGCATTACAAACTTTCAGACAAACTGAATATACCCTCCAAAAAGAAAAGTAATTAAAAATAAATTTTGATACTAATTGTGAGTACAAACACAGTATATACTAGAGATGAGCGACGGGTGGGAATCTCGCGGGCCCTGAAAAATTATTTGGGATTGGGCGGAATCGGGAAAGTTTTAAAATTTGCGGGAATTTGCTGGATATCTCAACAATGTGTATGTCGAAATTCTTGTATTTGCTTCTTGTATTTGCCAGACAGACAGTCGGACGATTCGCCTCATCAAGCTGATCAAGAATATATATCATTTAAGGGGTCTGAGGTGTCTCCTTTAATGACAAACAGAATATACCCGTTCACACTATGTGAGGCTGGTATAAAAAATAGCTTTCGAATTTTAAATGCTGAATATATAACCTGAGCTAGAGTTATGGTATTTGAAGTGGAAAACTAAAAATGATGGTGATAATCATGATTTTATTGAAATTTTACAACAAAGCTTTGAGCTTTACCCAGAAATATCGTGAGCAATAGGTATTTTTCTAACTTTGCACCGTATAAAAGGCTAATTCTGCTACAATAAAAAATAATTTATGAATTTATGAAACATTTGATTTTCTTTAAAATGTAAGTTTGTAACGCATTAAAGGAGGCATCGTAGACCCTATAAAGTATATATATTCTTGATTACATCGATTAAACGAATCGATTTAGCCATGTCCGTCAGTCTGTCTGTGCTGCGATTTATTCGCTCAGTTTTAAAGATATTAAGCTGAAATTTTAAACTTGAGCTTTTCTAGGTTCTGTGTACTTTCTATGTTAAAATCAATGTGCCACGCCCACTTTAAGGTATTGCTCCCATACAAAAGTACAACATTTTGTCAAGTTCTTATAAGAAAAAAATGTATTTGTAAAGCGAATGGCTTCAAATATGGTTCAAATGTTTCTTATACCATGCCAAATCTTCAGTTTAAAATTGGTTCAAATCGGACCGCGATTTTCAAAATTTTTAAGAATATTTTTAATTTGTTTATTATTTTTAAATAAAATTTAATACAAATGCTGCACACTAATTTCTATCAACGTCAAATGATGTGTAGTGTAGTAGTGTGAAGTTTTTTTCTTGTTTAATTATATAATCTGTTGATGATGTTGATAATAACACACAAAATAAAGTCATGTCATGTGCGGCGAAGCAGAGGGGGAAATTTTATATGTATTTTACGTCGCTGAATCCGAATGAGAAGTTAACATAAAACTTGGCTCGCATTTTCATTCTAACCTCAAATAACTGATATATTTTTGTATATTTTCATCAAAAATTAAAAAAACAAGGAACAACGTTAACTTCGGTGGAACCGAGCTTAAATACCGCAACGAACTTTGATAGTTTATGTGTGATTAGTAGCTTATATACATTTATAAATATATATTTGAAAATAATTACTTTTCATACAAATGTTCGAAATAATCAATAAGTTTGTATGGGTGCCTTGAGCTAAAATGGGGTGGCACCTTGGTTTTGATATTGAATGTCATTACAAGTGTTTTACCCAAATTTGAGTGACTACATTCATAAAAATAGCTATTTTCATATAAAATTCGATATTGGGGGAAATTTGTATGGGGGCTATATCTAAAAATGGGCGGGGCAGCTGTTTGATATTGGATGACATTAGAAGTATTTCTTTCCAACTTCGAGTGACTACATTCATAAATAATAGCTATTTTCATGCAAAAATTAAAAAACGGTAAGTTTGTATGGGGGCTATACCTTAAAATGGGCGTGGCACTTTGATTTTAACACTTGAACTGCTTAGGACTGAGAAAGCTTAAGTTCCGAGTTTCAGGTCAATATCTTTAAAACTGAGCAAATGAATCGCATAAATACAGACAGACAGACGGACGGACGGACAGACGGACGGACGGACAGACGGACAGACGGACATGGCTAGATCGACTCGTCTCGTCGGCTGATCAGAATATATATACTTTATAGGTCTCGACGTCTCCTTTGATGCGTTACAAACTTTCTGACAAATGATAATACCCTCCCACTAGTGTGGCGGGTATAAAACTTCCGAACTTGTGCGGTGGAATAAGGTATTAATATTTAATGTTTTTTGGGTCGCTGAATCCAAATCTGAAGTCAGAATTCAAAATACCTTAGATATAGCCACTACCCTGGTCTACCGCACAAGTCATGACTTTTTGAATGGGTATGTACTAAAAAAATTCATTTTTGGGGTTAAAGGTTAATATTGGGTGATATTAGAAGTGTTATTACCCAATTTGAAGTGAAAACGTTCATAAATAAAAACTACTTTAATACAAACAAGCAAAAACGTTAACTTCGGTAGAGCCGAAGCTCAAATACCCGGAAACTTTAATCACTTGCTTGGAAAAATTAAAAAAATTGAAGGTGAGTTTGTATGGGGTCTATATGTTATAGTGGCCCGATCGTTGTAATATGGGTAACAGATTCAAAGGATAAAAGTAGAATTGATTTTACCCAGATTTGAGTGAATATATCCATAAATAAGAACTATTTTCATACAAAATCTGAAAAGTGGGCGCTAGGTTTGTATGGGGACTATACTTTGTTCTGCATGCGAATGTCTATCATTTTTATAAAATTTATTTCGGGCTACTGACGCATTTTCGACGAGGCAGCAAACAGGAAAAGAAGAAGCGGCTTTCGTCCACCCTCGGACCAACCACACCTCGAGGAGTCGCTCTTCAGATAGCTGTTACGACAAGTAGAGCCTGCCATGGTAGTGCTCTTGACCGCCCGAACATCACACGGGTATAGCCTTCACATTGGTTTTAAGGTATAGCCCCAAAACAAACTCACCGTTTTTTTTCGATTTTTGTATGAAAATAGCTTTTAATTATGAATATATTCACTCGAAAATGGTTAAAACCACTTCTAAAGCTATCCAATGTCAAAACTAATGTACCACTCCCATTTTTAGGCTTAGCCCCAACACAAACTAACGGTTTTTTTTTTCGAATTTAAGTTTAAAAATAATTATTATTTTTTTATGTTTGGAACTGGAAAGTCGGCGGTACAGATTGTTGTCTGTGTACCTGGCACATGACCATCCGGGCGCCATGCCACCCCAGTTGTTAGCATATGTCAAGCCCGACAGCCGAACCAACAATACCTGGCTTGTTATTGAGGTGACGTAAACGCTCATCACTCGCAATAGGAAAGTACTGATGTGAACAAATGGGGTGAGTTACTTTTTGACTACCTATTAAACACCAATCTTAAAATTTGTAATAGGTGTAATGTTCCCACATTTTATAACTAAGGTCAGAAAAGAGGTTCTGGACATTTCTCTGGTAAAGGATGAGATCTCAAATGACATCCTGTCCTAGAAAGTATCAACAGAACAATCTTTTTCGGACCACAGAATAAATAATACTAAATACGAAATTTGCACTTTCGAGGTATATTTATACCAATTAGAAAGGTCTACTGCTGATAATTTATCCACATCAAAAAAGAATGACTCTATTTACTCTCTCGATTTGACCGTTTCCCAAAGAAAATACACTTAACTCCCAAAAATAACTGTTTAATAGTTACTGGGCGTTGGGTTCCTACAATCAATGCGTTCATTTCATTGGAGCACTTATAGAAATCCAGGACAAAAGTTCTTTCAAAAACCAATAAGCCTAATCACTATCGTTATTATATACAATATAAATTTCGACGCTAAAAAGAATAAGTGTTTGCAAAAATGCAAATACAAGCAATGTTTTGACGAGACGGATGGCTTTATTAAATCCGTTGTAAAAAGAAAACTTGAGCAATAGCACCTTCAATTCTCAGAACATCGTGGATTATCTTCTCCGCCAAATAAATTATCATCGATACAACAAAATTTAATAAAAGAGCATATAAACCGTTTTCCTACTTACGATAGTCACTATAGTAGGCGCGACACTTCCTGTAAATACCTTCAATCGGATATCACACTGTCGGATATCGCGCCACTTTACGTCGTTCCTAATTTATTTTTATTTAAATTTGTAACGTCTAACTAGTAAGCTACATTTTGAAAATACAATCCATGGTTCACCCTGTGTGGTAGCTTCCCTTGTGATTATCTAACACTAAACATTCCAATTCGAAATTCGGGTTTAGAGTTAAAGTCGCCATTGTATTCCATTTTTTCACTTCTATTATAAATTGTCTTTGGTTAAGATCGGTTCTACAACCCGAACGTAAAGAATTTAATAATTTAGTTTATTACTCAGTTTTAAAATAATAATTGTTAACCTACATTGAGTTTTTTGGTTTGAATATATTGTGAATATAAATTAAAATATAAACACTTAGTTTGAATCGGAAGTTTCTACAATAATAAATTGCCTAAGGAAGAAGATTGAGACACGCGGTTGCCACCATTTTACTTTCACGGATTTGAGTAAGTCTTCAGCCTCCGATTCTCCATATACTAACATTGCCGGCTGCACTTTCATTGTGTTCGCCGCCTACATATGTACGTATTCCTCTTTACATATTATTTTTTTTAAGTGGATAAATTGTAAATTCATTTAAAACAATTTATAAGCTCATTTACTTTCTTATAAAACTAAACAAGGAAGTTAAACAAATAGGCTTTATTGCGAACAAAACGGTAGGAAAACCGGTCAGTCTTAAAATGTACTCGGATGTATTCAAAAGTAATATTCTTTTTCATATTTTAACACAGTAAATGTAATATTTTTTGTTTTTAACAGCAATGAATATCAAGTTCAAAAAAACCTAAAGTTGATACCTGCAGCAAATACGATGAACTGAAATCTCGAATTAACATTGCCAAGAAAGTGAATCCCACTGAAGCAGAAAATCTCACCAAACAACGCGATGATCATCATCTTAAAGCTGACTTAGCTTATAAAGCTAAAGAACAAGACAAAAATATGTCTTAAACTGGAAATAACCATCAAGACTTATTCATTTTACCTTCAACAGTGCTTGCCAACTCATGTGGACCAAGCATTGATTGAACTAAAAAGAAAAAAAAAACAATATCAAAATACATCACCCCCATGATTGGTACAATTTCATTGGAAGTGTTGGTGTAAGAAAGAAATTCACAGTAGTTGAAATGACTTCTGACGATTTCAAAAATTTTTCAATTTATTCTTCAACCAAGTTTATATGCAGAAACAGGGACACAAACTCTGAAAGTTTTACTTGGAAAGACGCAAAGTGGTTACGATACACTAAGTCGTATTTTGGAAAAATACAGTTCAAAAATTCTTTAGATCAAGATGAGTTATTAGTACTGGAAAATTGAATGACATTCCTAATCAGCCATGCTTCCATTCATTCTAGGGAATCCTGACTTTATTGATGATGAAGGAAATTAAAAATGATTAAAAAAAAAAAACGAAATGTTTTAGTTTAATCATTTATGACACTTTCTTAATTAAACTTAGTAAAGTTTATTTTTATTTTTTAGGTTTTTGTTTTATTGGTCCCATATGTGAATGAAATTTTAAGTTGTTTATTGCCAATTTACTTGTAATAATTTTAATACGAAAAGTTATGTTCGCTAAATTCGTTTCAATTTCATATTAATAAAAGCTAATGAATCTGATTTGTACTTATTACTTTTCTTATAGTTCATTAAACTACATTAAAAGTACTTTGGAAAAATAACTTATATTCACATATGAATAAACTTCACTGAAAATTAGTTTGGAAAAACAGTTTATTTTGAGATATGTTCGACGTGGTCTCATACACTCGTTTGGAAAAAGTGCTTAAGTTTTATTTTTGCCGTTATTATTCCTTAATTAACAATGATTCGATGGATGGCTTTCACTTAAACTAAAATCACCATATATTTTTCAATATTAGGTTTAAACTTAAAAAGTGTTCTCCGACAAAACGGTAAACTCAGACTTAAGCAGTTATTTCTTTTCACCACAGAATTAGTAATGTCTATTTATTTCATTACCATTGATTGATAGTGCGCACGAAAAATTGTGGCGGCAAAAGTTTGCAAGAAACTGAAATTAAATTATATTTGACGAAATACCCGGCCTTGTTCGGGTGTCGCAAAACATTAGTTTTAAATATTTTTGTGTCACGTACCAGCTTTTCCTAACTCCCATTTTTTCAATCAATTATACTTTTTTCGCTTCTTAATACCCAGTAAATTTATACCAACGAAGTTTAAAATTTTCTCGGAATTATATGTTTTTCAAATTTTTGTTTTGCATATTAGAAAGATAATAACAAGTTTAAGTATTTACTTTACTCTTGCAATATTTTTGTGTTACCATATATCTTTTTTACCAAAAGTCACAGTACTCAGAGTGTTTAAATAAGAATATAGATAATTGCCAATTATTGGAAATCTTAAATCTCGTGACAACGCCGACGAGAAACTCTATTTTCTAACATTTCTAGGTAATCATATTAACTTTTGGAAGTTTCTCAACTGTACCAAGGAAAACCGATATCGTGGGTAGAACCGAAGCTTAAAGACTCGTCACATGTATTTTGAAATAGTTAAAACAAAAAAAAACAAGAAAAAACGTTAACTTCGGTGGAACAGGGGCTTAGATTAAATTGAATTGAATTGATGAATTTGGTCAAATTTGTATGGAGGCTTTATGTGATATCAGCCCGGTCCTTATCATATTGATAGTGTTCACTTATATGGACATTGGAATTGCTTTTACCAAGTTTTAATTGAATTCATTCAGAAATATAAATTGTTTTCATAAAAAAAATCAAAAAACGGCAGGTTGGTTTGTATGAGCGCTATACCTTAAAATGGGCGTGGCACCTTGGTTTTGACATTGGATAACATAAGAAGTGTTTTTTATCCAATTTTTAGTGAACATATTCCTAAATAATATCTATTTCTATACAAAAATTCGAAAATGGGCGGTAAGTTTGTATGGGGGCTATACCTAAAAAGAAGTATTTTTATTTAATTTGGAGTGAAAACATTCATATATAAAACCTATATTAATACAAACAAGGAAAACAATTAACTTTGGTTGAACCGAAGCTCAAATACCCGCCAGACAAAACATTAGTTAGTTCATGTATGATCTTCAGTGACTTAGATTATATTTCGCAAAGGAGTTCGGTTGGGAAAACTAAGTTGGAGCTCAAATTAAAAAGCATATATGTAAAATTTGTAGATTTAAATGAAGATATAACAATAATTTTCTTAAAAAAAAATGGAAGGTATGTTTGCATGGGGTCTGTATGTTATAGTGACCCGATCCTTGTCATATGGGTAGTATATAGTATACATAGGATGACAATAAAAGTGATTTTACCCAAATTGGAGTGAATATATTAAACAAAGAACTGTTTTCATACAAAAAAAACAAAAGTTGGAGGCATATCTGTATGGGGACTATACCTAGAAATGGGCGTGGCATATTGGTTTTGATATTGGATGACATAAAAAGTATTTTAAAAAATTTACATACATACATACATTTATAAATAATAACTAATTTCATATAAAAAAACGAAAAAAAAAGTGGTATGTTTGTATGGGAGCTGTACCCGGAAATGGGCGTGACACCTTGATTTTGACATTAGATGACTTTAGAAGTGTTTTCACCCAATTCGAAGTGAATACATTCATAAAAAAAAGGTATTTTTATACAAAAATTTAAAAAAAAAACTAATGCGTTACAAACTTTCCGTGAAACTGATAATACCCTTCTCACAATGTGTGGCGGGTATCAACATCAAAAAACGCTAAGTTTGTATGGGGCTATACCTTAAAAAGGGCGTGGCACTTTGATTTTAACACTTGAACTGCCTACGACTGAGAAAAGCTTAAGTTTCGAGTTTCAGGTCAATATCCTTAAAACTAAGCGAATGAATCGCATAAGTACAAACGGACAGACAGACAGACGGGCAAGGCTAGATCGACCCGTCGTTCTGATCAAGAATATTTATACTTTATAGGGTCTACGATTTTTCTTTAATGCTTTACAATCTTTCCGACAAACTGAATATACCCGTTTACACTCTATGTACCGGGTAAAAAAACACTAGAACTTTGGCTAAAAATAGTGCGTAATAGTTTTATTTAATAGCAAATTTTATACCACTTATGATTTAAACAAAATATCGTTCAGGTGACCACCACGACTTTCCTTGCACTGGTTTATACGATCCTTACAATTTTCGATGACAAGGTGCAACATTTTTCCTGGAATAGCAGCAATAGTGGCTCGAAAGTTGGCCACAAGCTAATTAATTGTTGCTGGTCTGTTGGCGTAAACCTTAGATTTAACATAGCCCTTAAGAAAATAGTCCAATGGTGTTAAGTCACACGATTCTGATGGCCAGTTGTTAGGCCATTTCGTGATATTATCGACTCACCGAACTGTTTACGCAATAAATCCATCGTAACGTTGGCTGTATGGGATGTTGCACCATCTTGTTGAAAGAGAATGTAATCACCATCAATTTCATTTATTATTGGAAAGAAAAAGTTGGTCAACATTTACCTATAACGTTCGTTATTCACGGTAACTGTTTGCTCCTCATCACTTTTGAAAAAGTAAGGCCCGATGATGCCACCATACCAAAGTACACACCAAACGGTGAGTTTCTAAGGGTCTAATGGTGCTTCATTAACGGCTTGTGGGTTCGACTTAAACCATAAACTACAATTTTGTTTGTTGACGTAGCCATTTAGCCAAAAGTGAATGCGCCTCATCCGAAAACACAATTTTTCTCAATTTTGAGTAACAACAAAACTTCTCGATTTTTATACCCGCCACACATAGTGTGAAGGGCATTATCAGATTGTCGGAAAGTTTGTAACGCATTAAAGGAGACGTCGGAGACCCCATAAAGTATATATATTATTGATCAGCTCGACGAAACGAATAGATATGGCCATGTCCGTCTGTCTGTCCGTGTGTCTGTTGCAATGCGTTTTTCTCGGAAAGTTTTAACGGTATTGACCTGAAATTTTAACCTTAAGCTTTTTGTGCTCCTAGGCAGTTTGTATGTCAGAACCAAGGTGCCCCGCCCATTTTAAGGTTTAGCCCCCATACAAACTTACCGCCCATTTTCGAATTTTTCTATGAAAATAGGTATTATTTATAAATGTAGTCACTCAAAACTGAATAAAAACACTTCTAATGACATCCAATGTCAAAAACAAAGTACCACGCCCATTTTTAGGTGGAGCCCCACACAAATTTACCGCAAATTTTCCAATTTTTGAATAAAAAATGGTATTATTTATGAATTTATTTACTCCAAAACACTTCTTATATCATCCAATTCCGAAATCAAGATGCCACGCCCATTTTTATGTATAGCCCCCATACTAACTCACCGATTATTTTTGAACTTTTGTATGAAAAATTAGTTATTTTCGTCTATATACGATATTTATAAATGTATATAAGCCACTGATGATCAGACATAAACTATTCAAAGATTCGTGTGGCGGTTATTTATGCTTCGGTTCCACCGAAGTTAGTGTTTTTCCTTGTTTTTTTATACCTGTTACACTAGTGTAAACAGGTATATTCAGTTTGTCGGAAAGTTTTTAACGCATCGCATCGTAAACCCTTTAAAGTACATATATTATTGATAAGCTTGATGAGACGAATCGATTTAGCCATGTCCGTCTGTTTGTTGCTGCGCGATTTAAAGTCAATAAAAACAAATATAGGTTACCAATAGAACACAAAAATAGGTGTTTAAAATTGATAAAGTCTCTAAATATAAGATTAATAATTCTTAAAAATAGACGACGCATTAAAATAAATGTGCCGGAACATTTAATCAATTGGCTTCTTTTAATCCAAGCCAGATTAAAGATTTTGACGAGTCAAAGCAAAGTAGCGACTCGAAACCCATAGTGACATAGAAACACTAGAGGAAATAAGTGAAGAATCAACTGAACGAAAAGAAAAATTGATTCAAACACAAACATGGCCTAGACACTAGTGGATTTCTATACCCTGTACCCAAAGGGTAAAAGGGTATATTAAGTTTTTGCGAATGTATGTAACAGACAGAAGGAGACAAGATAGACCCTATAAAGTATATATATTCATGATCAGCATTGGAAGAAGAGTCGAACTAGCTATATTTGTCTGTCCGTCCGTCCGATTATTTCGGAGACTATAAGAGGTAGTGCCCAAACGTCGCCCGGACGGGCAATATTTTCTATAAAGAAACTATGCTGCTCGCATATGCCGACGACATAGATATTATCGGCAAAAATGCTCGAGCGATCACCGGCGCGTTCTCAGACATCGAAAAAATTTGTCGTCCTATGAGACTGACGGTCAACGAGAACAAGACGAAGTACTTGGTATCCACTCGCAGGCAATCTGAGTACAGAAAACTTCAGCTTTGAGGCTGTAGAAAACTTCATCTATTTGGGATCAGATGTAAACAACAACAACATCATCAGTCAGGAGATTAAACGAAGAATCACTCTTGCGAACCGTAGCTATTTTGGTCTCGGTAAGCAGATGCGAAGTAGAGTGCTGTCCAGAAAAACAAAGATTGAACTCTACAAGACGCTGATAATGCTGGTCCTGATGTATGGCTCTGAAGCATGGGTCATGACTGAATCGGATAAGTCGGCGTTGGGCGTATTTGAGAGGAAGATACTTCGGCAGAGAGGACGTCCGCCGCTGCGTTGGGAGGACCAGGTCCTAGATGACATCCGCAGGATCGGAATCCCAAGATGGTATCTTCAGGCACTGGATTACAACCGCTGGTGCCAAATCTTATGTGATGCCAAGGCCGACAATCGGCTGTAGTGCCACTTATATATATATATATATATATAAGAGGTAGAGCTGTCAAAATTGAGACTAAGACTCTCCTAGGCCGTTAAGTGTGCACTTACAAACGGTTTTTCTCTAGACCCATTTTAAGGAGTACCCCCCATACAAATCTACCCCAAAATTTTGGGGTTTTGCATAAAAACATCATTGTTTTTTATTCTAGGAAGTTCATATTTAGTATAAATTATGTCTATGATAGTCCCAATAAAATATCCCAATATGGGTAGGACCAACAAAATTTTAGGTATAGCCCCCATACAAATTTACCCCAAAATATTGGGTTTTTACATAAAAAGTCATTATTTTTTATTCTACAATAGGAAGTTCAAATTTAGTACAAATTATGTCTATGATAGTCCCAATGAAATAGGCACATATGGGTAGGCCCAACAAAATTTTAGATATAACCCCATTCAAAGATATACCCGATTTTTTAATTTTTTTCTATGAAAATCCAATTCAATGAGGTAGTAAAATAGAACCTAACTTAAGGTACATATAGATTGGGTACAGGGTATCTTGCAGTCGAGCATACTCGATTTCAGCGTTCTTTCTTGTTTAAAATTGGCATTATCTCTAATACCATAGTTTAATGGAAAGACTAAAAACTTACAAAGTTTCTTGGACGCACTGAATACATAATAGATTCGTTAAAAGGTGCCCACAAGCAAAACATGTGTAAGTATAATAAAAACTAAATATAAAGGCCATGCCAGAAATTTGATAAGCAATGAGAAAAAATTACTTGTTATCATAAACCGGTTATCTATGTAAATCCGTAAAAGGAGAGCCTGTAAAAGAAATATCAGCACAACTCTTAACTTACAACAAAAAAGGAAGATTGCAAACCAATACACCCAAGAGGTGGAAAAGCTGACTAAGGCTCTAGAAGGAGCCTATATCAGTGATGGTTTACCACAGGGACTGGCTAATAAATACAGCATGAAATTAGCCGTATAGGCTATGCCGCAAAATTGTGCTATTGATAAGATAAAGCTTATCATGCAGACAGGCACATTCAAAAACATGAATGAGACCGTCTCCAAACTTGTACTGAAGCAACTGGCCGAGTTGGCACGGTTTTGTATTACGAAAATTGACAATCAAATTATAACCGCGGTGGTGGTAGCACATACCGTGGTAATAATAGATTTGATAACAACAATAATTGCAGAGGCAGAGGAGAAAACAACCGTGGTAATAACCAAAGTAGGAGTAATTCCAACCGAGGTAAAGGCCATTACAACAGTCACAATAACAACAACGTCCGAGTTACACAGAGTAGCTCGGAAACCAACAGAACCATTAGGATATTCAAACACATATTCAAAAGATCATACTATAAATCTTAGCCACAATATTTAAATCAAATTAAAAAATGAAGATACAGGAAAATACTTAGCGTTATTATTCTACACTGGTGCAGATACATCAATCCTAAAACAAAAATCTGACATTTTTTATACCTGTTACACTAGTGTAAACAGGTATATTCAGTTTGTCTGAGAGTTTGTAACGCATTAAAGGAGGCATCGTAGACCCTATAAAGTGTATATATTCTTGATCACCTCGACGAGACGAATCGATTTAGCCATGTCCGTCTGTCTGTCCGTCTGTCCGTCCGTCCGTCTGTCCGTCTGTCTGTGTGTTGCTGCGCGATTTATTCGCTCAGTTTTAAAGATATTGGGCTGAAATTTTAAACTTAAGCTTTTCTAGGTCCTGTGTAGTTTCTATGTTAAAATCAATGTGCCACGCCCACTTTTAGGTATAGCTCCCATACAAAAGTACAACAAGTTTCCAAGTTCTTATATGAAAACAAGAAAAAACGTTAACTTCGGTAGAACCGAAGCTTAAATACCCGCCACACGAATCTTTAAAGAGTTTATGTGTAATCATCAGTGGTCACCTCAAGTTTACACACAATATTAATTTAAAATTTTGAGCTAAAAATACAAATATGTATAACAACATATTTCTCGAAAATATCTGGAAATGGGCGGTAAGTTTGTATGGAAGAAACACCTAAAAATGGGCGTGGCACCATGATATTGCAAGAGTTTTTACCCAATATGGAGTAAACACATGAATAAATAATAACCATTTTCATACAAAAATTCGAAAATGGGCGGAAAGTTTGTATGGAGGCTAAACCAAAAATGGGCGTGGCACATCTGATTTGACATTGGATGACATTAGAATATTTTTAGCCAAATTGGAGTGAATTTATGCATAAATATTTAGTATTTTTATACAAAAAACCGAAAAAATCGGAAAAAACGGAAAGTTTATATGGGGGCTATGCCTAAAAGAGGGCGTGGCATCTTGGTTTTAACACTGGATGACAAAAGAAATGTTTTTACCCAATTGGGAGCGAATACATTTATAAATAATTAGTATATTTATACAAAAATCGAAAAAAAACGGTAAGTTTGTATGGGGGCTATACCTAAAAATGGGCGTGGCACTCTCATTCTCGAACTTAACATAGTCGTTGCCGAGAAAAAGCTTAAGTTCCAAATTTCAGCTTAATATCTTTATATCTTCAACAAAAAAGATGCCTAGAAATATACAGACAGACAGACGGACAGGGCTAGATCGATTCGTCTCGTCGATCTGATCAAGAATTATATATATTGGGTCTGGGTACTTTTGACGTCTCCTTCAATGCGTTACAAACTTTCAGACAAAATGAATATACCCTTCACACTATGTGTGGCGGGTATAAAAATGTATTTATAAAGCGAATGGCTTCAAATATGGTTAAAATGTTTCTTATACTATGCCAAATCTTCAGTTTAAAATTGGTCCAAATCGGACCGCGAATTCCTAAATTTTTAAGAGTATATTTAATTTCTTTAGTATTTTGAAATAAAATTTAATTCAAATGCGGCACACGAAGATCTATCAACGTCAAATGATGTGTAACAGGTATATAGTATAAACTTCGGTCCAACCGAAGTTAACTTTTTTTCTTGTTTATAATATAGATTACAACACAATAACTAAAATCAGTGGAATTGGTGAAGGTACTATAAATTCCATAGGACTCGATTTTGTAGAATCAACTACAGGAAAATGTGCCACACCCCATAGTTATCATTTAGTTGACTAAAATTTTCCATACCATGGAATGGACGGAAGGTATGTCTTTATAAAGAAATTCAATCGTCAATTCGACTTTCAAGATAATATAGACTCATTTACACCCATACCTAAAAATCTCAATTTTCCAATCAGAATTCCATTAATACACACAATTGAAAATATACAACAATATTACCATCACGTTCTGAAGTTGTCCGACAGTTTAAACTCAATACAAAATTTAGTCAGGTAGTAATTCCTTGTCAAGAAATAGAAAAGGGAATAATAATAGCAAGTACAATATCCGGTTCTAAAAACACATTCATATGAGTCCTAAATACAATAGATTTAAACAAGGTATTAAATTTAAACAAAATTCAATTCGATACAATAGACAAATATGATATAATAAATAGTGAAAATCAGCAAAGAGGTGAGGAGGTTTCTTACCAAATTAAATTGTCCTACACTGTTGAAAAACACACTTCTAGAATTATGCGCCAGGTACACAGACATATTTGATTTAGATAATGAACCGATTACGACAAATAATTTTTATAAACAAAACTGAGATTGAAAAGTGATGAACCAACGTATATAAAAACCTACAGAATTTCTTAAAGCCATCAGGCAGAAATAACTAAACAAGTAGGAAAATTAATAGAAGACCATATAAGAAAATCAGCTGCTTCAGAATATAATAGTCAACTTTTGTTAGGCCCGAATAAAACCTTACCAGGATCTCAAGAAAAAAGACGGCGTTTAGTAATAGACTATCGCCAGGCAAATAAGAAATTGCTAGCTGACAAATTCCCCCTTCCAAGAATAGACGATACTCTTGACCAACTAGGCAGAGTAAAATATTTCTCTTGTCAAGATCTATTGTCTGGATTCCATCAAATAGAACTTGAAGAAAATTCAAGAAATATAATGTATATTTTTACGAGCAATGGCTCATATCGTTTCACGAGAATACCGTATGGATTAAAAATAGCGCACAATTTCTTTCAAAGAATGATGACAATTGCATTTTTCTGGTCTTGAACCATCTCATGCATGTTTACATGAATGTCCTAATTGTCATCGGTTGTTCAGAAAAATACATGACTAAGAACCTTACAAAAGTTTTTGACTTGTGTAGAAAAAACAATCGCAAATAACACCCTGATAAATGTTCATGTTTTATGCACGATCTTTCTAGGTCATAAGTGTACCGATGATGGAATTTTGCCGGGTGACAAGAAATATTATGCCATTGAAAAATATACAGTCCCTACGAACGCAGATAGCGACGATTCATTAACAATTTTCTGACTATTCCAGACAAATAACAAGATTGTGCAAAAAAGAATATTCAATATGAATGGACAAAAGATTGTCAAAATGCATTCGAATATCTCAAATAACAGTTAGTGAAACCTACATTGTTGCAATACCCTGACTTCAGCAAAGAATTTGGCATAATAACGGATGTTAGCAAAAAAGCATGTGTAGCTGTTTTAACACAGAACTTCAACTACCAGTAGCTTATGCTTCTCATACTTTTTCAAAGGCCGAAAGCAATAAAAGTACCACAGAACAAGAGGAAGCTGCAATCCAATGGGCAATTAAAGATTTACGACCATACTATACATTTATGGTAGACATGTCACTACTTATTTTCAATGTTCAATCCAAATTTAAAATAACACGCATGACGCTTGATTTTGAAAAATACACATAGGAATCCACTGTGGAATATCCTAGGGGCAAAGATCACTATGTGGCAGACTCAAAAATATTACAAACAAGAAAAAGCGTTAGCTTCGGTAGAATCGAAGCTCAAATACCCACCACACAAAATTTGTATGATCATCAGTGACGTACATTATTTTCCGCAAAGAGGTTGGGTGGGGACATCTCAAGTTGGGGTTCATATTAGAAGTATTTTTGTAAAATTTAACATAACAAAAAATTTCTTGAAAAAAATAAAAAAAGTAGAAGGTTGTATAGGTTGTACATTTAAAGGATGACAGTAGGAGTGATTTTACCCAGACTGGAGTGAATATCTTCATAAATCAGAACTATTTTCTTACAAAAAATAGGCGGTATATTTGTATGGGGACTATACCTCTTTATGGGCGTGGCATCTTGGTATAGATATTAGATGACATAGGAAGTGTTTTTAATCAATTCGCAGCAAATACATTCCTAAATAATAACTATTTTCATACAAAAATCAAAAAAAAGTGGTAAGTTCGTATGGGGACTATACCCGGAAATAGGCGTGGCATCTTGATTTTAGCATTAGATGACTTTAAAAGTGATTTCACCTTATTTGAAGTGAATTCATTCACAAATAAATACTATTTTCATATAAAAACTTTAAAAAAAGCTGTAAGTTTGTATGGGGGCTATACCTAAAATGGGCGTGGCACCTTGGCTTTAACATACAAAGTAGTCGTTCCCGAGAAAACCTTAAGTTTCAAATTTCAGCTCAATACCTTAATATCTTCACCGAAAAATGCGAAGAAATAAACAGACAGAGAGACAGACAGACGAACGGACAGACGGACAGACAGACGGACATGGCTAGATCGATTGGTAAGGTCGAGCTGATCAATAATATATATACTTTATGTGGTCTCCGATGTCTTCTTTAATGCGTTACAAACTTTCCGACAAACTGAATATACCCTTCACACTATATGTGGCGGGTATAAAAATATGTTAAAATTCACTACTAGAAAACAAAGTAAACAAAACAAATCCTGCGCAGAAAAAGAACAAGTAGACTTGCCTAGGCAATCACTTGAAAAGCTTCTATGTCCAATTAACCGAAACCAAATGTTTATTAAAACAATGCAAATAGATACAACAAGAATCGATGTTAACGATTTATATATCAAATCAGCCGACTCAAAGTGGCACCGAGCAAAAAAGATCTTTGAATCAATTCCGGTAGATACTCAACTTCAATAATAATGGGCAATAAGATTTTAAAATCATTAAGGGTAGCGGTACTCAAGCCGGTGACCCTCATCAATGGAGAAAAAGATAAAGAAGATATACTGTTTACATACCATGACGATGAAGTACAAGGCGGTCATACAGGAATTACAAAAACGGTAGCAAAAAACCCAGAGACAACGGATAGACGGACAGGGTTAGTTTGACTCCCCTTTTAAAGCTGATCAAGAATATATATACTTTATAGGGTCTTCTGTGTTATGTGTTACATACATTCGCACAAAATTAATATACCTTTTTACCCTTTGGGTACAGGGTACAAAAAACAAAATCATTTTTTTTAAGGACAAATATTAAACTTAAAAATAAAAAAAAATTCTTTTCTTTTCTTTAAAAAAAAAGAGACATAATCAGCCTTATTATGAAAGGCGTCGTCGATGTCGTTGTCACTTTAAGTCGACGTCGTCTTTATGCTAAATCGGTATTAGGTAACAGCAACGTGACGACGTCGACTATTTATCGATAAATTTGATTGAAAAAGTTTAACCTCTGACATTTGCGTTAAAATTTTAAAAATATATATTTATTTTTTTTTTTTTAAACTTTAAGATTATTTACAATCTGTCTTTTTTAAGACAATAAGCAAATTTTTTAACTAAATTATACATCACATGAGAGGAACATCACAGGTTCATGCCTCCTTGCGTGTTGACTGTTGTCGAGTAAGTTTACTGCTAAGTGATTATAATGATACTCCAGTCTGGAGATGTAGCGGGTTCCGAATTTCATTTCGCACAGACGGTACGTCTAGATCTCTGTGGATGACGGAGTTTCTGACGTAGGTTGGTGCACCAAGTGAAAGTGCTGCTGAAACGCATCGCATAATGGTTAGTGTCTATGGTGATGAAGGAGCATGATCACCATAGACACTAACCATTATGCGATGCGTTTCAGCAGCACTTTTCTTTAAAATAAAATAATGAAGTAACACTTCCCGCAAATGCTGTTTTTTCGGGACAAACGTTGCCATCTTCAAAGTCACAAAACAAAAAGAGTTTACACTGGAGACGAATATTCACTAATGTCTTCCAAAGCTCACACATGTATCTTTCAAGCACGAGTTAAGTACTTTAGCGGCCACAAAAATAATACCTGTAATAACACTGGTCCAAAAAGACGGAAACTTATTCCCATACCCAATATAATTTTTTTATTCTTTTAAAACAAAATATATGTGTATAATATATGTTTCACATATGTGTATATTATTATACATTGAGTAACTTTAAAAAAAACAAGCAAGAACGTTAACTTCGGAAACACCGAAGCTCAAATACCCACCACACGAAACTATATTCATTTTCTTGAAAAAAATAAAAAAATACAAGGTGAGTTTGTATGGGGTCTATATGTTATAATTGGCTCGATCGTTGTCATATCGGTAGTATATTTATAGGATAACAGTAGAAGTGATTTTACACAGATTGGAGTGAATATATCCATAAATAAGAACTATTTTCATACATCTGAAAAATGGGCGCTTGGTTTCTATGGGGGCCATATTAAAAAAAGGGCGTGGCACCTTTCTTTTGAAATTGGATGTCATTAGAAGTGCTTTTACCTATATTTGTAGTAAATACATTTACAAACAATAACAATTTTAATACAAAAAATCGAAAAAAATGGTAAGTTTGCATGGGGGCTATATCTAAAAATGGGCGTGGCACCTTTCTTCTGATGTCGGATGGATGGATATTGATTTAAAGTGTTTTAACCCGATTTGTAGTCAAAACATTCATAAATAATAACTATTTTTATACAAAAAAATCGAAAAAAAATGGAAAGTTTGTATGGGGGCTATATCTAAAAATGGGCGTGGCACCTTGGTTCTGCCATACAAACTGCTTAGGAACACAAAAAGCTTAAGTTTAAAGTTTCAGGTCAATATCTTTAAAACTTTCCGAGAAAAACGCATTGCAACAGACGGACGGACAGACGGACAGACAGACGGACATGGCTAGATCGATTCGTCTCATCGAGCTGATCAATTATATATATACTTTATGGGGTCTCCGATGCCTCCTTTAATGCGTTACAAACTTTCCGACAAACTGATAATACCCTTCACACTATGTGTGGCGGGTATAAAAACAAGAAAGAACGCTGAAGTCGAGTATGCTCGATTGCAAGATACCCTGTACCCAATCTTTATGAACTTTAAAATCGGTTCTATTTAACAACCGTACCTTATTGAATTGAATTTTCATACAAAAACTTAAAAAAATCGGGTATATCTCTGTATGGGGGCTAAACCAAAAATTTTGTTGGACCTATCCATATTGGGATATTTTACTGGGACTATCATAGACATAATTTATACTAAATTTGAACTTCCTAGAATAAACAACAATGAAGTTTTTATGCCAAAACCCAAAATTTTTGGGTACATTTGTATGGAGGTACCCCTTAAAATGCGTCTAGAGAAAAACCGTTTACAAGTGAACACTTGACGGCTTAGGAGAGTCTAAGTTTTAAATATGGTGGCCCTATCTCTTATAGACAAATTGAACTGACTTCTCGGCAGAAGATTTGAGCTGAGCACTCGGAATAAAGCGCTGCTCTAAAAAGATCGGTTTACACCTAATTGGATCTATGGCATCTAACTCTGGGAGCTGAGTCTAACATCGAAATCCTGCAGCGATTCCGAAGTAAGCTGCTCCGCAGGACCATAGGTGCGCCAACCCACGTCAGGAACTCCGTCATCCACAGAGACTTAGATGTACCTTCTGTGCGAAATGAAATTCGTAAATTCGGAACCCGCTACAACTCCAGACTGGACCAACATAATATTCAGTTGGCTAAAAACTTGCTTTACAACAGGCAACATACAAGGCGGCTCAAAAGAACTCACCCTCTGGACCTACCCTTCACACCTGAGTTAAACTGGTGACATTTATATTCTTTAAGTTGATTATCTTCTTCACCCGCAATTGTAAAAATTGTAATCTATATCGATTGTGCTAATAGGCTCCAACCAGTGATATCCCCTTTTCATATAATGCATTAATATTAAAACAATTTGCTTACTATATTGTCCCCAATAGGCAGATTGTAAATAATCTTAAAATTGTAAAAAAAAAAAACAAAACAAAAAAAGTTAACTTCGGTTGGACCGAAGCTTATACCTCACATCATTTGACGTTGATACCCCTTCGTGTGCAGCATTTGTATTAAATTTTATTTAAAAATACTAAACAAATTAAATATATTCTTAAAAATATAGAAATTCGCGGTCCGATTTGGACCAATTTTAAACTGAAGATTTGAACCATATTTGAAGCCATTCGCTTTACAAATAAATTTTTTTCTTATAAGAACTTGAAAAAATGTTGTACTTTTTGTATGGGAGCTATACCTAAAAGTGGGCGTGGTACATTGACTTTAACATAGAAAGTACACAGGACCTAAAAAAAGCTTTAGTTTAAAATTTAATATCTTTAAAACTGAGCGAATAAATCGCGTTACAACAAACAGACGGACAGACAGACGGACATGGCTTAATCGATTCGTCTCATCAAGCTGATCAATAATATATGTACTTTATAGGGTCTACGATGCCTTCTTAAATAATAAGAGATGTAATGTATACATATTTTTTTAATTAAAACTAGGAAAAAAGTTAACTTCGGTAGAACCAGAGCTTAAATATCCATCACATGAATCTTTGAATAGTTTATGTGGTTTATATACATTTATAAATATGTATATATTTATAAACAATTACTATTTTTATACAAAAGTTCGAAAATAATCGATAAGTTTGTATGGGCGCTTTAGCTAAATATGGTCGTGGCACTTTCATATTCGAACTTAACTTAGTCGTTGCCGAGAAAAGCTTAAGTTACAAATTTCAGCTTAATATCTTTATATCTTGAAAAATTTGAAATTGGGCGATAAATTTGTATGAAGCCTATATCTAAAAATAGGAGCGGCACTTTCATTTTCGAACTTGATCAGCTTGATGAGACGAGTCGATCTAGCCAAGTCCGCCTGTCTATCTGGCCGTCTGTCTGTTTAATTCAGAGACTACTGGAGATATCCAGCTGAAATTTGAAACTTAAGCTTTTCTCGGGAACGACCAAGTCAAGTTCGAAAATTAAAGTGCCACGTCCATTTTTAGATATATCCCCCATTCAAACTTATTTCGAATTTTTGAATTAAAATGTTTATTATTTATCTGTATTTTTTAGCTTAAAATTGTATAGCAATATTGTGTCTAAATTTGAATTGTATCAGACCATTGAAATATCTCCCTGCCGCCTTTTTGTCTTTTGAATTTCGCGGCTATGTACAAAGCGCTACAGAGCTCGTATCGGGCAATACTATACATCATTTGAAAGGTCTTGACATACACCTACAATACGACGCTATTTGGATACTGCGTTCAAAAGTTATAGACGTGTAAACATGGAGTTCACTAACGCCGAAATTCGCGATATTTTGAAGTTTTCCTTTGTTAAAGGCAAATCCGCTAGAGAAACATTCCGTGAGATTAATGGTGTTTTGGGGGATGGTACTCTGTCCTCTTCGAACCGCGGAGGAATGGTTTCGACGATTCAGAGCCGGTGAAAACGACACCATGGATAAGCCAGCCGGCGGAAGACCTGTGACGACGAATACCGATCAAGTCATGGAAAACATCGAGTAAAACCGGCATGTCACATCTCGTGACATCGCCCAGGAGATGGCAGCTAGTCACCAAACCATTTTAAACCATCTGCAGAAGGCTGAGTACAAAAAAAATTGATGTTTGGGTGCCGCATGATTTGACGCAAAAAAAAAAAACTTCTGGACCGAATCAACGCCTGCAACATGCTGCTGAAACGGAACGAATTCTTCCCATTTTTGAAGCGGATGGTGACTGGCGATGAAAAATGGATCACATAAGACAATATCAAGCGAAAACGGTCGTGGTCGAAGGCCGGTGAAACGTCCCAAACAGTGGCCAAAGAGGCCAGGGATTGACGGCCATTGACGGTATTTTTGAAGTTGCCGTCTAGATGTAAATTGATTATCGAACAAAACGGCGCATATTTGAACTAAATCCGATCACCGTAACACTTTTTATAAAGCATTAAATAAAGAACATAAAAAGCGGAAGGGAGATATTTGACAACCTTATATATCTATATATATAAAAATAAGTCCCAAGTTCTGTTGGTGATCGATGGACGCGAAAACTACTGGACGGACTTTCACGAAATTTTGCAAGTGTGTTCGTATTCACACAAGGATGGTTTAGGGCAAAAAAAAAAATTGTAAAATGTAATTTTGACCCTGGGCCTAATGGGGGCCTTGAAACCGGAAAAGCCATATCTTTGGAGTGAATAGACGTAGAGACTTGAAACAGGGCTCATTTGAAAGATGGTTAAAAAACATTTTTGGAGTTCAAGTGGATTTCCGGAATTTGGACCTGGGACCCATATGTAAACCCAATATAGATTTTTTTGACCAATTTTTTTTTATTTTTATTACAGGTGAGCACTTAGACGGGATTTTAGAAAATTTTGACCCGGGGCCTAATGGGGCCTTGAAACCGGAAAAGCCATATCTTTGAAATGAATAGACGTAGAGACTTGAAACAGGGCTGATTTGAAAGATGGTTAAAAAACATTTTTAGCGTAAAGGTGTTCAAGGGATTCCCGGAATTTGGACCTGGGACCCATATGTGGACCCAACATAGATTTTTTTGACCAATTTCTTTTATGTTTATTACATGTGAGCACTTCGACGGGATTTTAGAAATTTTTGACCCGGGGCCTAATGAGAGCCTTGAAAAAAAGTCATACATTTGGATTGAATAAACGTAGAGTCTTGAAACTGGGCGTATTTGAATGATGGTTAATCGTGTTTATGGGATTTCCAAAATTTGAACCCACATTTTTTGAACAATTTATATTTAGCCACCAAAGAGAAGGAAAAAAAACGCGAGCAAAAGCCGCGGGTACCTGCTAGTATTGTATACATATTTTCGCGCACATTTTATTTTTCGTCATTCCGTTCGTTCGAAGAGAATAGAAAAAAAATAAATTTGTTTTTGTTTTCTTTGTGCGAGCGAAGTGCAGAAAAAGCAGTACAAAAGTATATTTATTTAAGTTTTTCGGTGTTTTATTTTTTTTTTCTGTAGCAGTTTTGGCATAAAGTCAAAATTTTTTTGTTTCATATTTTAAAATCTAGTTGTTTTTTTTACAGCGTTTGAAAATGCTACGCTACTTCGAGTTTTTGGTTTTGCTCTCGCTACCGCTCTCACTTTGAACAGAGCCGTAGCAGAGTCATAGCCGAAAAATGATAAAGAATTTACTCTTCTCTGCGTGTAATTTTTTCGCGTCATTAACTGTAGCAATAGCGTTAGCAAAAAATGAAATGATGTGCTCTGCGTAGTCGTAGCTGTAGCTGAAAACTTAGAGCGGGAGCAGAGAAGAACAAATGAAATTTTTTCATTTACTACGGCTCTCGTGTGTTTTCGTTTTTGCTACAATTCTGTGATCGTTTTTTCATCGCTGGTTCGTAAAGCAGGGCTCATCGCTTGCTACACTGCGTTTTAGTAAAATAAAATAATGGAAAACTTAAGGGCCTGTATATAAAATTATAGTTTTGGCCGGTATATAAAATTATAGTTTTTGTCAATATTTTGTTATTTTGCCTAATTGAGCCGTCGGTTATTTATGTGTAATTTTAGATTCACAATAACAGATGCAGAAATGTTTCATAGAAAACATGTTTCGAAGGGCACACCAGAGCAAACAGTTTTAAATGAGAAGTTATTACCTAATGTGTCCAGATTATTGAGTTCTTAAGGATTTTTGCCCTAACTTACTATTTTTCTAACTTATCAAGAAAGTCGATTCTGTTTGTCTGTCTGTTTTGTTTTTTTATACCTGCCACACATAGTGTGAAGGGTATATTCAGTTTGTCTAAAAGTTTGTAACGCATTGAAGGAGACATCGAAGACCCTATAAAGTTTGTTTATATATATTCTTGATTAGCTTGACGCGACGAGTCGATCTAGCCCTGTCCGTCTGTCTGTCTGTATATTTCTATGCATCTTTTTCGTTGAAGATATAAAGATATTTAGCTGAAAATTGGAACTAAAGCTTTTCTCGGCAACGACTATGTTAAGTTCGAGAATGAGAGTGCCACCCCCAGGTGTAGCTTCCATACAAACTTAACGTTTTTTCGAATTTTTGTATAAAAATAGTAATTATTTATCAATGTATTCACTCGAAATCGGGTAAAAACACTTCTAATGTCAGTCAATGTCAAAAAACAAGTGCCACGCCCATTTTGAGATGTAGCCCCCATACAAACTTACCGCCTATTTTCGAATATTTTTATGAAAATAGGCATTATTTATGAATGTATTCACTCCAAAATGGGCGAACACACTTATTAGTCATCCAATGATAAAAAAAATGTGCCACGCCCATTTTAAGGTAAAAGCCCCTATACAAACTTACCCCCCATTTTAACTTTTAAAAAAGTAATATTTATGAATTTATTCACACTAAATTTGGTAAAAACATATCTAATATCATCCTATTTGCACACGGCCTATATTATAAGGATCGGCCCACTATAACATATAGCCCCCATATTAACTTACCTCACATTTTTTTAAAAGACATTGTTTGTTTATCTATCCTTATCTTAAAATTTGCCCATATTATTGTGTCTAAACTTTGATTATATCGGACTATTGACTCCCACCCACACCTTCTCCACTGATAATATTGTAATAAACTTTTCCAAGATTTGTGTGGCGGGTATAAGGGCTTCGGTTCCGCCGAAGTTAACCTTTTTCCTTGTTTTTATACCCTGTACCCAAAGGGTAAGGGATATTAAGTTTGTGCGAATGTATGTAACACACAAAAGGAGGCTAGACAGACCATATAAAGTATATATATTCTTGATCAGCATTGAAAGCCGAGTCGAACTAGCTATGTCTGTCTTCCGTCCGTCTTGCTGTCTGCCGTATGAAAACGATTATTTCGGAGACTATAAGAGATAGAGCTTTCAAATTGAAACTTAGACTCTCCTAGGCCGTCAAGTGTGCACTTACAAACGGTTTTCTATAACCCATTTTAGGGGGTACCCCCCATACAAATCTACCCCAACATTTTGGGTTCTTGCATGAAAATGTCATTGTTTCTATTTCTAAGAAGTCTAAATTTTGTATAAATTATGCCAATTATAGTCCCAATGAAATATCCCAATATGGGTAGGATCAAAAAAATTTTAAGTATCGTATAACCCCCATACAAATTTACCTCATTTTTCAAGTTTTTGTTTAAAAATCCAATACAATAAGGTATATTAAGGTACATAAAGATGGGTACAGGATATCTTGCAGTCGAGCATACTCAACTTCAGCGTTCTTTCTTGTTTGTTCTGTTTTCTGTGGCTACACTTTTTATTTGCTTATTTTTATATTGAGTTAAAATTTGAATCTAAGCTAATTTAAAATATATGATATTTTTCATTTCAAAATAAGTGTGCCCTGCACACATTTGGGTCACCTCTTACATTTAGTTTTTAAGAAAAAACATTTTATTTTAAAAGCTATTTCCTTTATCTTTGGTAAAAAGTCTTTCTATGTCATCCTACTTTTTGATATAAAATTTTGGTTATTTAACTACTATTTTAAACACATTTCATACAAATGCAGGCCAAACTAGGTCTGTTTTTACTTTTTTTGTTTACTGGTTTTTTTTATCGCTTTTTATTCAAAATTAAGGCTTTAAATTATTGTTAATATTTACTTAGCCAGATTAAGAAACAAAGCAGAACAGTTTTAAAAGATCTAGTAATACTTACAATTAGGGGTTATTTAAAAAAACAAACAAAAATTTATGCAAATCGGTCAGATTGGTAAGTCTTTTAAAGGCCCAATTTTGTATAAACCAAATTTATGGTAAATATCTTCTAGTTCAGAGTTTATACCAAAAAAAAAAAACCTAATTTAATTTTTTATTAATTTTATACCCGTCACACATAGTGTGAAGGGTATTTCAGTTTGTCAGAAAGAAAGATTAGCTTAACGGGACGAGACGATCTTGCCATGTCCGTCTGTCTTGCTTCCAACAAAAAATTTAAATTCTTTTTAAAATGTTTATTAATTCTGTTGATATCGCCGATATCGGGAAAAGTAGAACGCAGATATCGGGGCACAACTTTTGTATGTTCGAGGAGAGAGTAGTTGTAGCTCAAACCCGAGAAAAGATACGAAGTTGGTTCCACATAAATTAAAGCTTTTTCTTGTTTTTATACCTGTCACACATAGTGTGAAACAGGTATATTCAATTTGTTGGAAACTTTGAAATGCATTAAAATAGATGCCGTGGACTCTATAAGTATACATATTCTTAATAAGCGTGTCAAGACAAATCGATTTAGCCCTGTCCGTTTGTTTTTGTACGATTTATTCGCTATTCTACGAAAATGTGTTATTTTCCCATGTATAATATATAGGAAACTTCAAGAGCTTTATTGCGGCACCATTAAATATTGCACGATTTAAAAAAATTCGGGTCTTCTTATTTTTCGATATGGAGAACAATCCTAGGGAGTGAGCGCATACATTTTTTTTTTTTTTGTCGTGAAAAGGAAAAGTGCTTAAGTCGACTTAAGAAAAAATTGAGATAAGAATACAACGCTGATCTCCATAGTGAAAAGTGCCTCCATGCAAAAATTATTTTTGTTTAATCTCACTTTTGCATAAAATTTCAAATTATTTTAAACTAAGAAAGTGCTCTCCTGCAAAACGGTTAAATCAGACTTAAGCAGTTTAGCACAGATACTACTATATTTCGGGAATGTTGCGATTATACTTATATCCCGTACCACCACCCAAATGTACCGCAGGTTCCGGGTCTCTCGCCCTTTCCTAATTTGTATCACGACATTTGTTTTAGATCTTTGCCAAAACCTGTATAGAATTTTGCCTCAAAGCGCTAGCACATATCTAATATAATTAATGGACATTTTCTGCATGTAAAAGATTCAATTCAACACGATGCGTTAAACGTTAATGCAATTTCTTATATATTTTTTTTATTTTTTTTTTTTCTAGTAAATAAAAATATCCTTAAAAAAAATGAAAATTAAAGAACAAATGTTTTATATAACTAACTTTAATAACTTGGCGTACATTTTTTGTTAGTTAAAAATAATTAAAAAATATATCTTAATTTTGTTTTGTTAAATTAATTTTAGTGTTAAAAACTAAATGTATTCGTAAATATACTCGTATGCATAAATTGATTTAAAAGTTCTTATTATATATACGGAGCTTATATAAGGCATATAATAGCGTATATAAAATATGAATCTATCTAAAAGTTGTAAGTGAACGACAAATGTTTTTTATATAAAACATTTTTTATAGTTCACATTAAAAAATATTTCTTATTGTTTTTTAATTATATTTGTATAAGTTTTTACATCCCGCACACATAAAAATACATGTGAATGAGTTCATAGTATTTCTAAACATGCAGCGAGTAAGTAACATAGTCAATAAACTGTAAAGCCAATAAAGTCTTCATGCAAATCTCTTTTTTCCGTCAGTACATACAAGATTAGTCGAGCTTGCAATGTGTGTCTGTGTGTTTTCATCACCGTGACGTCAGATATCTTATTTTTATTTACCCGACACCTTTAAACTATTATGTTTAAAGTTCTTTAAAACATTTTTCTGCTTAAGAAATACAGCTTTTGAACATTATTCAACATTAATATTAAGTATATTCAACTATATTGCATTTGAAAGAAAAAAAAAAAAAAAAAGATATCAAAGAAATAAAAGTAGTGTTCACAAAAAAAAATTAACCGTCAAACTATTTATTAGTAGCATAGCCGCGTAAAGGGATAATGCAGGTATATACAAGTACAGTTTGATCGAATAAGGTACTTTAAAAATATTAAAACAAAAAATGGTAGTATTACGCTCCGACATTTTATACCCCATTAAGTTCCAGTACGACTGACGTGTTAAAAGGTTGTGTCCGCAAACCGTTTATTTATCGCAATCATGGTTTTTGGGGTCAAATTTTATATTTCACCATCCACTCTTTACGAAACCCAATTAGAATAGTTTGAAACATTATACGATACTTTTTTTGTTTAATCTTTTGGAAGTGTGCGGGGTATAATATAGTCGGGAGCCTCGACTATAACACTCATTATATTGATTTTTATTGCCTATAATCAGAAATTTGAAAGGTAAAGTTTTTTTTTTTTGTTCTACACTTCTTTCTTAATCCAAATATAAACAAAAAGATTTATATATGTATAACTGTTTAATTTAATTGTGTATGCGTCATTTATAACTGTTTATTATAATATAATATGATTTAGTTCCAATTGTATCCATCTTCTCCTTGAGCGAATAAGTTTAGTTTTGCTCACTTTTTGTATTTGCATATGTGTTCATATACCACTAGTCATATGTTATACAAATTTATATTGCCCCTATGAATCTGCAAGAAACAAAAAAGGAAGAAAAAAAAAAAAATAAAATAAAATAAAACAAAAATTAAAGTTGAACTGAAAAAAACGTAAAAATTAAACAAAATAAGAAAATAAATAAAATAATCGCTTTATAAGTGGTCAAACCCAGTCTTTAACTCTTATTTAAAAAAAAAATGTTGAACGTATCTTTTCAGAACTCATTATTCAATCTATTTCTGCAATGTGTTTTATACACCTTTTAATAAATATTATGTATTTGGTTTTCGAAGTTTTTATAAATTATTGTAAACAATGCACGAAATGCAATCGCTTTAGTTGAAGTAATTACTAAGATCAATATTGATTTACATAGATACATACTAAAAGTGACGAAGGGTTTATGCGACCCGCGCCCATTGGTTGCTGTCCGGAACAAGGACCGTGGAGGCACTCAACGCCGAATCAAAATTCTCCGCCCAGAAAGCGGTTCATTGAGGGAAGTGTGACTTCCAAGAGTGTGAAGATGAGTGCTGGATTGTCCACGGCCAGAGTTCACCTGCACAAGACTCCCAACACCGTCAGTGAAAAGGCTACGACGAATAGAGGAATAGTTAGGAGACAAGCAAAAACAAAAATGTAAACGGCTGGACAAAAACTTCTGGCTCACTAACAGGAAATTATTAAAAACATTACGTTGAAGAATTTTTGGTGCAAAACGTTTTGTTTGCTTTTTTTTTTCAAATCTTGTCCCCACTGACTGGATTTCTGGCTACGGTCGTGGTCTACTTGAAATAAAATACTATAATATTCGCCAAAAAAGTTGTTGCAATTCACTGGTTGCAAGAAACATGTCCACATGTAGACGAGATAAGTAAACGTTTGTACTATAATTCATAATATTTGTAAGGATAAGTTTGAATATTGTTTCGCAGAGTTTCGATTCCTAAGTCATTTGCATTATCAATACTAATATGAATATCGAGCATACGAATTTTACAGAAATGTAGTTTTTATACCCTGTACCCAAAGAGTGCGAATGCATGTAACACACAGAAGGAGGCTAGACAGACCAGATGAAGTATATATGTTATATTCTTGATTAGCATTGAAAGGGGAGTCGAACTATGGATGTCTGTCTGTCTGTCCATCCGTCCGTCTGTCCGTCATGCTGTCTGCCGCATGAAAACGATTATTTCGGAGACAATAAGAGGTAGAGCTTTCAGAATTGAAACTTAGACTCTCCTAGGCCGACAAGTGTGCACTTACAAACGGTTTTTCTATAATGAGGTTATAAATCTACCCCAAAATTTTGGGTTTTTGCATGAAAACGTCATTGTTTCTAATTCTAAGAAGTCTAAATTTTGTATAAATTATGCCAATTATAGTCCCAATGAAATATCCCAATATGGGTAGGATCAAAAAAATTTTAAGTATAGCCCCCCATACAAATTTACCTCATTTTTCAAGTTTTTGTTTGAAAATCCAATACAATAAGGTATATTAAGGTACATAAAGATTGGGTACAGGGTATCTTACTGTCGAGCATACTTGACTTCAGCGTTCTTTCTTGTTTTTTATTTAAATTTGTGGCAAAAACCAGTCATAAAATAATTGAGTAAAATGAGAAGATGAGTTGGTGTGCCTGTGCGTGTATTGTTGTATGGTTTACCTCAACAGTTCTTAGGTAAAATCTATATTTTAAATCGTAATCTTTAGTTAATCTTATAGAATATATTGATGTATTTTTTAGAGCCACTCACCTGAGACATTTGAACCGCCGCCGCCACCGGCACAGGATGCTGCAGCACTAGAAGCGGCAACTATACCACTGCTGCCTACGCCGCCTCCAGCACTGCCAGACTGTTGTTGCTGCTGTGACGACGACGCTGTTGAAGTATTGGAAGTGGATGTCGCACCAGCGGCTGTACTTTCTCCGCCGGATGAACCACTAGCGCCTCCGACACTTACACCTGATACAGCACCACTTGAAGCTGCTACAGTCACAGATAAGCCAGCACCGCCTGGTACACGATTGCCGGAGCCTGTTCCACCACTGCCACCTGTGTTGTTACTGTTAGTTTGCATATGTTTTGGCAACAACAGTGGCACTAAGCTAGGTTGTATTGAAAGTTCTATTAAAATGTTAAAATAAAAAAAAAAAAAAAAAATAAAAAAGCCATAATACATTAGTCACTAAATTGTATACCATGCTCGGTGAAATTAAATAATGGCGGCATATCTCGTCCATTTGGCAAAGTATGGTTGCCTTCCATACGCAGTTCGTCAAAGAACGGATGTGCGCAGGCCTTAAGAGGTGTGATACGTGCGCTGGGTGTATACTCGAGCAATTGTGATACCAAGTTAATAGCTTCTGTTGGAGTGCGTATGCGGAAAACCTGAGAAAAATAAAATAAAGGATATAAATAAAAGGATATAAATAAATGGCAACTATTAAGCGAAAATTAAAAAAAAAAAAAAAAAACTAATTACATTTGAACTTACATTTGTTCATATATAGATATATATTTTTGGGAATGATATATATGAAACGATATAGAGCTATATATTCTGTTTAAAGGTATCCATTCTGGAGTTATCTAGTAAAACTGAAAAAAGTCCCAAAAACAGGTTTTCTAAAGATATTTCGAATTTTTGGAATTTACGCTCCAAAGTACATAAAAAATAGGTCAATGAGAACCCAGAACCTTCGACAAAATCAAAATTTGTAAACTAGTGTAATAGACGCATGCTTAATCGCATCCAAACATCGTCTGTCAAAGTGAAAAGTTTTCAGTATACTCTGCCATTTCATCATGGAAAGACTTACAAACGAGCAACGATTGCAAATTGTTTAAATTTATTATCAAAATTCGTACTGTGTGAAAAATGTGCATCGTTTGTTACGACCATATTATAGTCGTCATAATCGACCTGGCGAATCAACAATTTGAGTTGTTATCATCAAATTTCGCACAAAATTTACTTTGTTGGGTATTAAACCATCGACTCGCATGCTTACGGTGCGTACCGAAGAAAATATTGCAGCCGTAGCGTCAATTCGTCGCCGTATCTGAGGTGATGAACAGCCACATTCCATACAAGAATTACCAATGCCTCCCGAAAAAACGACAGTTTAGTGATGTTTATGGGCTGGAGGGGTGGTATCATCGGACCGTAGAAGAAACGCGACTTTTTTTGGCCCAGTTGGCTGAGTTGAAATGTGGTAACATCAAGACGGCGCACATTGGAGTGGGAGACCCCAAAAGTGACGCTTAATTAAACCGTCTAAAAATTAGACCATGTTATAATTTTGTATTTTGTATTTGATCAATAAAAGTACAAATCATTAACTTTTGGATATTCCGTAGAGTATTTTATTTATTTTTATACCTTTTAAGCATAGTGTAAACAGGTATAATCAGTTTGTCGAAAAGATTGTAACGCATTTAAGGAGGCATCGGAGACCCCATAAAGTATATATATTATTGATCAGCTCGATGCGACGAGTCAATGTGCCACGCCCACTTTTAGGTATAGCTCCCATACAAAAGTACAACATTTTGTCAAGTTCTTTTAAGAAAAACATGTATTTATAAAGTGAATGGCTTCAATTATGGTACAAATGCTTCTTATACTATGCCAAATCTTCAGTTTAAAATTGGTTCAAATCGGACAGCGAATTTCTACATTTTTAAGAATATTTTTAATTTATTTATTATTTTAAAATAAAATTTAATACAAATGCTGCACACGAAGGTCTATCAACGTCAAATGATGTGTAACAGGTATACTATATGAATAAGCTTCGGTCCAACCGAAGTTAACTTTTTTCTTGTTTTTTTTTTTCAAATTATTTTATTTCAATCAATTTTCTTAATGTTCGGTTTTTTCACAACAAGCATAGGAATTCCATTAAATTTTCCCTAATCTTTTATATATCCATGTAGACTGTATCCGTGAAGAATAATAAGAATCGGTGAACTATATAATATACAATATCTGCCATAGAAACAACATGCTAAAAATGAATGAAAATCTTTTTTTTCTTTGAAATAAAAACGGGTCATAACATAATATGCATTATAATATATGCATTAATCAGACTTGATATCATTTTTGCTTTCTTCACTTTGGCTGTCGCTTTCATTTATTTCTAAAGCTTTTAAAACGGACAAAGCTTCTTTTGGAAATGTGTGGAATTTTTTTTCGGCAAGAAATTATTGGATCAGAGCTTATTAAAAACATATTCAAATATCTTGGTTGCTCTTTATTCTATCCATTTTTCTTGAATAACACTCTCTATACTTTTTGAAATCCTTGTTCCGAGCTTCTTTAAACTTATTCTGAGAGTTGGCCAATTGGTAACAAAGCGTTGAAAATAATTTCAGTACCGTGAACTAAGAATTTGAATTGTGTATCGTTGGTTGCATATGATTCCACGGGTACAACTTTACAAAGTATCTAGCAGTTTCATGAGCGAACTCTTGGAATGATTCTACATTAACCTCATAGTGTGATGCAGCGACAACCTTAACGGTATGGAACCTTTTTATTAGATGGAGATCAACCCCAGTAATTTTCGCCAAAGCTTCTGCATTTTGAAAAAAATGTCGCGCGATGTTACCATCATTGGAACTCCCAAAACTAAAAAAAAAAAAAAAAAACAACTCTGTTTTGTGATTTACCGTGCAACTTTCAATTCAAATAACTCTCTTTGGGCAGAACGGGGCGCAAAAACCCCTAGTGGGCAATTAGGTAGACATGTTACACATTTAATAAAGAAAGAATGGTTACGTTTGAAGCAACTTTTGCCTATCTAAAAAAAAAAAAACTTCAAATTTTTTTTTCCTATATTTACTAAAAATTTTTGATTCAAAAATATTTACGAAAATTGTAGATTTAAATTTATTGTTTCCATTTTTAAAAATTTATTTTTGTTAATTTTTTACGTGAAATTCTTCATCAAAGTGACAAAAGAATATCAATTTTCGTATTTCGAAAACGAAAACACATAGTTTCAACTTTGGCGTCACATAACATGGTTTCTATTAGACATAGAGGCGCCACATGCACACAGCTCGTGAAACAATCGATATGTTGAAGGATAAATTTGGTGACCACCTTATCTCTCGAAATGGCCCTGAATTGGCTGCCAAGATCATGCGATTCAACGCCTCTTGATTATTCCTTGTGGGGATATGTGAAGTCGTTACTCTACGTGGACAAGCCGAACACGATTGAAGACTTACAGGATAAACCGCGTTATTCGTGGAATACAGACCGAAATGCTCGAAAAAGTAACGCAAAATTGGACCTTTTAAGTGGACCATTTAAAACGGAGCCGCGGACAACATTTACATGAAGATCTTTAAAACGTAAATGACAAACCTAATTTTTTTGATTTCAATAAAAATTTTGAATATATGACGAAACTTTACTTCGATTTTTAAAAAACTTCGCCTAAAACTCGCATTATTTTTGTTGAATGTTTTACTGTGAATTGTTTTTTGAGAAGTTCTTAGAAAAAGAAAAGCTAACCTACATACACGCGATAATTTATGCAAAAATGTAATTACATATGTCAAAATTCTTTGGACTTCAGTGTTTTTTATTATGGCGTTTTACGATTTTTATTGGTTCTCTTAGATATTATGGTTTTAAGGAAACAGGACAGACGGAAAAAATATAGCTAGCTCAACTCTGCTTTCTATTCTGATTTCAAGCGTTCTTCTGCTTGTTTCTAGTGGTGGTTCGGCCTGCAGTAGTGCTGGGTACTCTGAAACCATCGGTTGTAGAATATATTGCGCATCCGCAACGGAGACTTACAAAGGCGGTATCGGTCGGTATCGTGGTCGGATTGGTCCAAAATTATTTTGTACCAATATATGTACCAATTGCACCAAGTTTTAGCCCTGTAACTGTATCTTTTGACTTTACGCCGAAATATATGGTAATCGAGCGTCTCCTTTCTTTATGGATTCACTTTCTATAAACAACAAGTTTATTTTAAGAAACCATATTTTTATTTATAAGCCTAATATTTTTATGAGCACGATTTACTTATATCGAAATAGTTGTTAAAGATAGTTTTGTGTAAGCTTTGCCTTCAAAACCAACTTTCCTTTTTTTTGGAGAAAAATGGTTGAAGAAAAGAAAAAAAACAAACACCAGTGATAGGTTGTTCATTTCAAATTTGTAAAAGAAGAATGCCCTTACCATACCATACGTTGGACCAGTCATTTGTGTTACTAAATTTTATATGAAATTCTGCTTCCAACTCAATATTTTTAGATCAAAAAATTTTAGCCAAGACAGCAATTTCGTATTTCGTTTAAGCTTTGAGCTATAGTTATCCACGAACACACAAAATGAATCAATAGTCCTATATGTCCATATAAGTAAAATAGAGAAACCTTTAATAAAACGTATTCCCGAATCAAAATTCAAATTTCTAAGTAAAATTACTTGTTGGAAATTTCCTGCTGGCTTCTTAATTTTTTCCGGCTTAGATTTTCCACCTATTATTGTGTCCAGCAGAATATGCGTCTGTCATATTGTGTTTGTTGTTTCAGGGAAATGACGCAAAGCTGTGCACTACGATATACTTTCAACGCGCGAACTATTGGGTGTATGCATTAATCTTTGTCGATTTACTTTTTAAAATTTTCATTTAAAGTATTGTCCTTGGCTAACCATATTTTTTTTTTAGCCATTTACGGATAACAGCTCGGAAGAACAACTACAAGTCTTTTGAGGCATTCCATGAATCGACCCATTTTTTGGATATCTTTATAAGAATTGAAAAGCTTGTCGGCTGGGCCATGACTCATCGATCGTAGAAATCGATAGGAGCAATGTTCGGAGTAGTAGTGGTCTCGAAAGTTGTTTTGACCGCTTCTACGACGTGCGGTTGAGCATTATAGTGTTAAAAAATCATTTATTCGTGACATATTCCGGCCGTTTCTCCTTCAGTGCTCGGCTCAAAGGCATCGATTTGGTTCGGCACAACAGCTCATAATAGATAATACCACACTGGTCCCTCCATATACAGAGCATGAGCTTGGATCCATGCATATTTCGCTTTGCCGGCCAGTTGACCAGGCTTAACGTACGTTTGTTTTCGTTTGTTATTGTTGTTATGGATCCAATTTTTATCGCCAAAAAAAAAAAAACATCCTTTTCTGCCGTTCAAGCAGGTGTGAATAGGCGAACATCGCCCCAATTTGTACGGCATCCAATTATATTTTAATCATTCCCAAGACTTTCAAACGCCTGGATATGGTTGATTGGCCAACTTACAATGAATATACAAGTTTTTCTTGCGTTTGACATGGGTCTTCATTGAGTAATGCCTCTAATTCTTCATTTTAAAACTTTTTCGACTGACCTTGACGTTCGTTGTTTTCCACATCATAACCGACACTTTTAAAGCGTTAAACCTGTCGCGATACGTTCTTTCACTAATAATGCAATCACCATAAGTTTCTGCAGCCATTCGGCATGCTTCATCGGTAGCTTTCTTCGAATTAAACATAAAAGTAACACTTTCCGCATTTATGCTCGAGCCTGAGCTATTGACGAATTAGTTAATGAAATTAAATTTTAAGCAGTGGACGATAAAGAAGTTAAAACATAAGTAGAGTGTTTCCTAATAGGGAAGATAGGACAACAGATAGCGGTTATCTTTGTCGTGGAATATTGACCGCTTTTTTTCTTTCCAATAATGAATGAATGAATTGATGGTGATGACATTCTCTTTCAACAAGATGGTACATTGCGGACAGTTCGGTGAGTCGATAATATCGCGAACGGGAAGGATAGTATAAACCAGTGCAAGAAAAGTTGTGGTGGTCACCAGAACTTTAAATCATTAAATGGCATAAAATTTCCCATCAAATAAAATTGTTAAACACTATATTTGGTCAAAAAAAAAAAAATTTTTTTTTTTTTTTCAATTTAAAATCCCATTGTCCTTATTGGGAATCTCTTTATAAGTTTTAAACTTTATTCTTTTCGGACACAAATCCTCGTAAAGACTCTTTTGAGCGAAATGCATTTGTGACAGGATCAACTTCTACCACGAACATTTAAACTGTTCCTCAGGTTAATGCGATCAAGCACAGGTTCTACCCGCATATTTACCAACAGTGAACAAAACGATATAGTGCATCATCGTATTTAGTTTTTTGATCCTTACTATACCAAAATAAAAAAGTTGCTAAAGTGGGTTGGGTTTGTCATGGGTATCGTGTGCCATTCAGTTGACCGCTATGTCGGATAAGTATGACGTCATCTACGTAATGGCAGGTTATTTTCTAGACCTACTCTCACTTTTCAAGACCATCCGACGCTTGTGCACGCGTCCCACAAGTTTTACGAATGGTTCTTGTTTCGTTGTGCTCTTAGAAGTGTTTTAGACGATGTTTCTTCACGCAGTTTTGCAAGCAAGTGAAGTGACAGGCAAATCTTCATATATTTCATGTATTAAAACCGTTATAAGTTTAGTAAAGATTTTTTGAAAATACTATTTCCTACTATTTTCAGTCGATGCACATAACACTCCAAATTAACATTTTTTCAAATTCAAAAACTGCAATTGCAAGTATTTCATTTTTGAGAAAGTTATGGTTCAAAAACCAAACCCGGCACTAAACACATACTTTTCATTACTACATAACTATTTAGATTATTAGTTTATTTAAGGCTTATTTATTATATGTTTTTAATATTTTTGCCCGATTTCATCGAACCGCGGTTCGACCTTATTAAAAACAACATGACTTGTGATATGATTAAATAAATGAAACGGCTTTTGATGTGGTCGTCAGGTCAACTCAGTAGATTTTCTATAATTTACTAGTTTACATCAATAATGGGGCTTCTGATCCATTTCCAAGTAATTTGGGGGGAAAATTCCAAAAACGGTCTACAGGACCATTAGGAGATATCTTCAAAAACTTATTTTTTGTTGACTTTTTACATGTGATGAAAGATAATCCCTTTCTCTATAGGAATAAATACATTTTGTGTACCAAGCGTTAAAACACAGAAAAATTTTATTTTTCATGCTTTTTTGGCAAATGTCAGTTAGGGTGGTTGAAAAAAAGTTTCATGCGCCCACCCCCTCTTATCCCCTTAGGTTGATTTATATCGAAAATAAGACCCATATTTTTTTTAACCGGATAATATTTAATGGTGCCGTAGCAAAGCCCCTGAACTTTCCTATGCATTATACATGGGAAAATAAACATTTTTTCGTAGAATTGATGTAGAAACCTGAAAAATGAATATTTTTTAACCGGATAAGCATGTTTGTCTTCATAAATGATCGTAGAATAACATTACTTTTATGAAAAAAAAAAAAATTTTTAAAAATTAAACAATAAATGATTGAATGTTATCCTATGACCGTTTATAAAGAGAAACATCGTTATCCGGTTAAAAAATATTCATTTTCCAGGTTTCTACAGTGTGTCTCAGATTAATAGGGGCACCCAGTTTTTTAACGATAAAATTTTTTTCTACTTTAACAAACTGCATCAAATTTTTTTTGTGAATTAAAGAGTTGAATTAACGAATATTAACAAAATATTGTGAGCCTAATATGATTCGTTCGCCTATTTTGGCAGCTTTAGCGAAACAAGTGGTGTTCAATACACTACCCGTCATTCAAAAGCTAGAAGCGATAGAAAGATGGCTCTAACACCTCTCACTTGTCTCAAAGAACACAAGTGGCTATCTCTTCCAGTATTTGAGCTATGTGGCATTATTTTAGCCATAAAATATTTTAAATTTTTGAACAATCCTTTTACAATATGAAATCATATGTTTATGTTTATGTTTAATTTTTTTTTTTTTTTTATGTTTTTAAAATGTTGAAACACAGTTTGAATCAAATTATTGAGTTCCAAATGCTTTTTTTCAGCGTTAGTTACTTTATAGTGCTATTCTACATATTACATTTAAAGTTTGGAAGTAAATGGTGTTGAAAAAGGTTGTTACATTAAGGGAAAATCATAAATTGATAGTGTTAAGGTTTTTATATGGTGAAATCATTTTTAATAACCAAAAACTTAATTTTTTAAAGTGCCCCTATTAATTTGGGACACTACTTTTTCACTAAAGCTGCCAAAATAAGCGAACGAATCATATAAGGCTCACCATTTTTTTTTTTTTAGTATTCGTAAATTCAACTCTATAATTCACAAAAAAAATTGGTGCAGTTTGTTAAAATAGAAAAATTTTATCGTTAAAAAACTGGGTGCCCCTATTAATCTGGGACATACTGTACAATAAATATACGAAAAAGTGATATTTACTCATGTATAATACATGGAAACTTCAGGGCGTTGCGACATCATTTAATATTATCCGATTTAAAAAAGAAAAATACGGGTTATTTATTTTCGATATAGAACATTTTTTAGAATTTTGTAAAAAATGTTTCCATACATTTTCTAACCTAATGCATATATATACATATATCTTTCATACTTAAAGTCCGATTTGGACAATCTGAGGTTTCATAATTTTTAGTGAAATTGTCTTAATTTACAATACATAAAACATGGAAATAGGTTACATAAAAAAAATGCGATTTTGCCGATATTTGTAAACTAGTGTTACTAACAGATCGAACTAGGTACATTTCGCTAACAAAAGCAAGTAGAATTGGCACATCTCTGCTATAATTAACAAATATAATTACTTCATTTTAAAAAGGGTTTTGAGAAGTGTTTACTTTTCAGTAAAATTTTCTCCTTCAAAAAAGTTTTCAAAATTCTTAGTCTTAACCTTAAAGGTAGCGATTTAATGGATAACAAAATTGACAACTGCTTATATGTACGAATTACAAACTTGAATACGAATTTTAGCTCATCTTACTCTTTTGCTGTATTATTTATATATTTTTTTTAATTTTATTATTTGATATAACCAGTCGCACCACCCACTACATACGTATACAAAACTGCTTAAACTTATAATTTTTAAAGAATTTATGTATGAAAAGTATTTCTCAATAGTAGCAACGCGAACGCATCAGCGATGCCAGTGAAATCATAACGCAAGACACGTTCTTCGTTAATATTTATTTTAATAATGACACAAGGTCTGTTCAATTGCTTTTCTAGTCAAAGGTTTTTAGTAACAATAAACCATATAAGTCAAAAATGTGATTCTATTGAACTTTCTCTCAAACGAATGCAATTTTTTAAGGTTTTAAAATATTTGCATCTCTTTCTCTGTCATTGATTATCAAATCATGTTTTTAGTACACAATTAAGTTACTAAATTTTACTGAAATAAATTTTCTCTTTTAAAAACCGATTTAATAACATTTAACAGATGAGAGTTCATCCGAATCGATTTAAATCAAACCAACTTTATGAAGTCGGTTTTACCGACAAAATAATACGAATCGAAATTAACCACAAATCGATGTTAAACCGAATGTTTGCTTACTTATCTGATTTTCCTTATCCCTTTAGGGATCATACAAACTAAGCTGTACTTACTTTCTGCCATGGATGACTCTTAATTTGTGGAAATTTAAATTCCGTATAATTTGGATTCATTTCTCGAATCTGTTCTCTTGTTGGCGTTCCCAAAACTTTAATAACTTCGACCAGCTGATCAACACCAGAATCGCCGGGGAATATGGGTTGACCTAAGAGTAATTCGGCTAAAACGCAACCAGCGCTCCATACGTCTACAAAAAAAAAATCAAAAATTGGTTTAAAGGAACATTGATAGACAAGTATAAACATATACCAATCTTTGTTGTATAATTGATGGCGCCAAATATCAACTCAGGTGCACGGTAATACCGCGAACAGATATACGAGACATTGGGCTCGCCGTGCAATAACTGTTTCGCACTTCCGAAATCACAAAGCTTTAAAACAGCCGTCTCCGGATCCAACAGCAGATTTTGTGGTTTGATATCACGATGGCAAATACCCAGTGAATGAATGTAGGCCAAACTTCTAAACAATTGATACATGTAAAGCTATAATAAACAAAAACAAAATATTAATTTGAGTTAAAGTAAAAAGTAGCTGAGTAACTCACCCGAATAAAGTTAATTGGTATCGTTTGTTTGGTCTTGGCATATTGGCGTGCCACTTTATATACGGTCTCTGGTATATATTCGAGGACTAAATTCAGAAACACTTCATCCCGCTAAAAAAAAAATAGTTTATATTAAAGTTATTAGCATTGTAAATTTAATTTAAAATTGCTTATTAAAACGACTCTTATGCAGGAACCTGAATGATCCTTGTAGTTCTGCTGGATATGTATAATAACGATGTGATGCACTACTGACGGTTAATCAATTGGCTAGTAATAGTTTATGTAATAATAGTTTTTTTCACAATCCTTTAATGTAAACTCAATTTCGACTTCAGATTTTGAAAGTACTTATCGAATTATACATATTTTCAGTGAAAATCGATTTGAGTGATTTTGCATATATAAATAATACAATAAATTTAAGTCGAAAATTGGTCTACTATTGTAAATGTTTGAAAGCAACATTTACAATAACATTTTCTGTTTAAAGTTATCTATTCGCAATTTTGGTTTTAATTGATCAACTATTTAAAAAAAAAAAAAAAAACAGTTGATTTACATCAAGGCGGCAAATCGGTTCAAAAATAGTTCAGTGTTAGGTGGTCATGCAAAACTTTTCACTTATTTTAAATATAAATTTCATTTATTGTTTATCAAAAACAAAAACTTTATTTAACCAAGTAAATTTGTTCAAAACATATTAACATCGTTATGTACAGATTAAACAAAGTTTTAAATTGTTTTCAATAACAAAAAAAATGCTTTTAAATATAAAATAATCAATAAGTGTAATATGGCGACCTAACTTACCAAATAACCATGACAACCTGCACCAAAATTGAACCATTTTGCAGCCTTGGTTTACATTATTTACACTATTTGGACAGTTTCATCGCCACTAAATAAGGTGAATGTATAATTGCGTCATTTGCTATTAACCAAATATATAATATGTACGTGTGACTGAGCTTTTACTACTGTCACTTTTAGATTTTTTTACTTACGAGCAATCAAACATATGTATGTGTATTTCTTAGTAGACGAATAAATGAGTGACACGTCTTTTTGCTCGTAAACCGAGGAAGCAAATAGCAGTTTTTATATACTTGTAAACCGATAAAGAAAACAAGGAAAAACGTCACACAAAGCTTTGAATAATTTATGTGTGATAATAAGTGGCTTGAATATACTTTCCAGATAGGATGAGTAGGAATCAATGGTTTCATGCAACCCATGTTTGGGAACAACATTGATATATAAAATTTTTGCTAAAAATTTAGATATATTGTAACAATAATGTTTTTAAAAATGTCAGAATGTGGGTAGTGTATAAATAGGATGACATTAGTTGTTTTCACCCAATTTAAAGGTAATACATTCATAAATAACAACTATTTTCATACAAAAACTGGAAAATGGGCGGTAATTTGTATGAGGATTATACCTAAAAATGGGAGTGATCCTTTTATTTTCAAGAATATATATATATATATATATATATATATATATATATATATATAAATATATATATATACATATACTTTATAGGGGATACGATGTCTCCTTTTATGCGTTACAAACTTTCAGACAAACTAAATTTTCCCGTTTACACTATGAGTGTCATGTATAAAATTGGTAATATTTTAACTAAAACTTCGAACTGGAGCATTAATGCTCGTCACACGCACCTTATTCACCAGTGGTGTTGATAGTTGTTTGTTTTAGAAGTGGTTTGGGGTTTAAGTTTAAAAATATAATCATAATTTAAACATTTTAAAAATATTTTTGTTTTACGAAAGCTTGAATTTGCGTTGTTACATTGTATGGAGGCTATTTTCTATAATAATCCGGTTTTATCTAAATTGTTGGTCATAGGTAAATCGACTTTATAGTGTCTAAGACGCCTTCTTTAATGCAATGTACGCTTTGATCACGCGTCATAAGACTCAACATGTCTCCCACAGATTTGTATTAATTCAACATAGTTCCCACACTATTCACCATAGGAACATCAGCTGTTTTCTCGTTTTAAAACACTTTATGATTTGTCAGTTATTAAAAAAATAAAATGAATTCAAAAAACATTTTATTGTCAATGTGTAGATACCAAAATCATTGTAATGCGATTATAAATATTTTCGCACAATACTTGAAGAACCCGTATACTGCCATACTATCATCCAATTATCCTAATTATGTTGTTGTGAAACGTTTTGTTAGTCAGCACTCAACGTCTTCCGTTAAATTTTGGTCCAAAAGGTCATTCATTTTTAAATAAAAAAAAATTCCGTTAAGAACATTAGGACTTTGTTTACATTTCACATAAAACATATGATTTGGAATTTTTTTGCATTATCTTCTTATTAACATACGCATACATTGTGCAAAATCAAAGCGTTCCACAAAACAAGTTTGAAGCAAAGCGTGCAGTGTATTTTTACCTTTCAGTCTTTTGTATGTATGTATGTATGTATATATGTATACATTTATGTATATATATACAGTACATACAGTGGTCGGCATAATTATTTAGACAAGACGAAAAAAATCTTTTGATTTTCATTTCAACAATCTATAACTTTTTTTGATTTATTGAATTTTTAAATCAATTTTAATGTAAAATTTCATGTAGAAACAAAAAATGAAATCAATTTTTATTAAAGTTGAACGGTTTCGGAGAAATTGTTGATAAAAATCGATAAATCGTACTCAGTAACTTTGTGAACAGTTTCTAAACTAACAATCTGACGATTAAAAAACATTGTTCAGATGGTTGATAGAGAATAAAATAACGATGTTATCATTGGCTATAAACATACCGATTAGACTATCAGAACCAAAGATTTCAGCATTTGAAATATTATATAATTTAAAAAAAAAAAAACCTAAAATTTCAAGCAAACCGTTACACTTCGAAAAAATTTGATTTCATCTTTGGATTCTACATGAAATTTTACATTAAAAATGATTTTAAAATACAATAGATAAAAAAAATATACAAATTTTACAAATATAAAACAAAAGATAAGTTTTTTTCGTCTTGTCATAATAATTATGCCGACCAGTGTACATAACATATTTAACTATTTTTATTGTGTGGGGAAAAGAAATAGCTGTACTAAATTTGCCTCTAGCGGCTTTACACTCTCTCTCTCCCTCTATCACACTTTGACAAAAGTGTCAAATTTTATAGTTGTAAGCATGGTACAATAATACAAGCCATTGCCACTTCATCAAATAAGCAACTTCAGCATTGAAAAAAATATAAATGCCTGTTGTTTTGTTGGTTTTGAGAAAATTTTGTTGTTGCTGTTGAGAAGTTTTTGTAAAAAAAAAAAAAAAAACAAATGCATTTTTAATACAAAATGTAATTTATTTTATGTATTAATAAATCTGCATATATCATAAATATATCTTACATACGTCTATACAATAAAAAAAAAAAAAAAAAAAAAAAAGGAGAGCAGAAAAACTACCACATAAACACGATATAAAAAAATTACACGACCTTTCGCTAAGACGTTCGCATTCATCCTGAAAATAAATAAGTACTCAAACGCTGGCAGAGAAACTAGCAGTGACAATTCCTTGAATTATTGTACCATGGCGTATGTATGTAGCACATATTCTTTGAGAGTGAGCAATAACTAAATTTTTATGAAAGTACAGTAGTCATGATGCAATTATTACAGGTGTTGTATTCGTATTCTGTTTTGCTGCAAGAGAGTACTTTCTATGTTTAAAATAATTTGAAATTGAATGCAAAAGTGAGATTAAGCAAAAAAATTATTTATCTATAACTTCCTGAAAAATCGTCAAAAATAATTCAAATTTTGCATGGAGGTACTTTTAATTATGGTTTAGTTTATTTATCATCAGGCTTAAGTTAAATTTAGAGAAGTGATGGCTTGGAGTCAAAAGTCCGATAAAACCAAAGTTTAGACACAATAGTGCGGTAAAATTTTAGCCAAAGGACATAATAATAAAAATTTTCTAAAAAAATTTTGAAAATGGGTGATGACTATGTTTGGGGGCTATATGGTAAAATATTAGATATGTTTTTACCCAATTTGAAGTGAATACTTTCACAAATAATTACTATTTTCAGACAAAAATTATAAAATGGACGGAAAGTTCATATGGGGTCTTGCTTAAAAATGGGCGTGGCACCTTAGTTTTGACATTAAAAGACATTAAAAGTATTTTTACCCAATTCGGAGTGAATACATTCATGAATAGTAGCTATTTTCATACAAAAAATCGAAAAAAAAAACGGTAAGTTTGTATGGAAGCTATACTTAAAAAGGGGCGTGGCATTTTCATTTTCATACTTGATTTAGTCGTTAGAGAGAAAAGTTTAATCTCTGAATTTCAGCTTTATATATTTGTAACTGACCAAATAGACTGCGAAGAAACAAACAAACGGTCAGACAGACGGACATGGATAGATTGATTTGTCTCGTCGAGCTGATCAAGATTAAAAGATTTTACGAAGAACGTCTTGTAGAGTTTGATTTTTGTTGTTCTGGATAAAACTCTACTTTGCATTTGCTTACCGATACCAAAGTAGCAACGGTTAACCAGAGTAATTCTTCGTCTTATTTCTAAGGTGATGTTATTGTTCTTGTTTGTCTCTGATCCCAAGTAGACGAAGTTTTCTACAATCTCAAAAGTTAAATTTCCCATACTCACAGATTCTCTAGGGAGTGTTCATGATCTGCGAGTAGATACCAAGTACTTCGTATTACTTTCGTTGACCGCTAGTCACATTTTGCGGAAATTCTCGTCAAGCTCTTTGAAAGCCCTGCTAATTGTATGTGGATTTTTGCCGATTATATCAATGTCACCGGCATACGCGAGCAACATAGCTTCTAGTAAGAAAATATTGCTCTTCAAGTCGACGAGTGGGCACTTGAGTAGAATATGCTCCATCAGGAGATTGAAGTCGCCCGACAACGCATCGCCCCATCTCGTGGTCTTAAAGGAGTCGGAGAGTTTTTTAACGACCCTTATAAGGCTTTTTGCAGGGATACGAAGTTCAGTCAGTACTTTGAAGAATTTTGATCTTATTGGCGTGTCGAAAGCGGCTTTGAAGTCGACAAGTAGGTGGTGTGTGTCGATTTGCTTTTATTAGTTTTTTCCGGATCTGGCGTAGCGTAAATATGGAGTTGGTGGTTGACTTCTTCGGTCTAAAACCGCACTGGTAGTGTCCAACTTTACTTGCTTCGTACGGTATAAGTCTATTGCACAATACGCCAGATAGGATTTTATAAGCGACTGAAATGGGACTTATACCGCGATAGTTTGCCCTGACTGCTGGGTCTCCATTCTTTAGGATTGGGGAAAGTACTCCTACGTTCCGACCAGACTTTCATCTTCTGTCACCTGTCACCACGTTTCCATGCGCATCTTTACAGAACGATGCTCCGGGCTTATAACTTTCGGTCAAACGCTTGATTTTTTCAACGCTTGAAAGTTTTCAAGCCTCATTTCTGTCGCACATCATCTTAACTTCCTCCAGCTCACGACCTTCTTGGTCTTTCTTTTTGCGTTTGCAAAGGCGTTTTTCTTCTCCCCTTTTTCGATATCTCTCAACGCTTGTGTTCTCGATGTAGATTCCGTAGCAGTGCGACATTCCTTATCTTGAAATTGGATAAAAACACATCTAATATAATAATCTCAAAGTTCTATCTATGCCAATGATGATTGCACATAAACTATTTAAAGATTTGTGTAACGGGTATTTAAGCTTCGGTTTCACCGAAGTTAACGTTTTTCCTTGTTTTAATTTACACATTTCTCATGTGTAAATATAAAATAACATACGATTGTTCTCAATCGTTTCAATGATTTTTATTACTTTCCTTTTCGATCTAATTTGTCGGAAGTGAAAATGAGAAGGCTAATCGTTTCTTTTCAAATTATTCCAAACTGTTCTAAGTTTATCTAATTTTTGGTTTCTTCATCGCACTTTTGCCATTTTCGTAATTTAAAACTTCATATATAAACCGTAAATAAAAATAAGTTTTAAAATAGTTTTTTTTTTTTTTTTTGCATAAACCATATTGATCGTGTTTAGCTGGAGCTTTACGAGTAATATTGAGTAATATACAATATATATGCAACTTTGTGATACGACTTACCTTTTCACCACTTGAGTAGAAAAAGTATAAAAGCTTAACAATATTACAGTGTTCCAATTTACGCATTATTTGCAGTTCACGATTCTGAAATTAAAATAGTATTTTAAAATTTTCATAAAATGTCAGGAAGAAAATAATCTCACCTTAAATCGTCTGTCTTGTAAAACTTTCTTAATTGCTACCAGTTCCCCAGTATCGCATAGTTTGGCCTGGAAAACCACACCAAAACTTCCATTGCCAATGACTTTTGTATCTGTGTAGGAAACTTCTTGCACGCGATCTGTGCCTTGGCCGGGTGTTGCAACAACTGTTGTAATTTTCGAACCATCTCGACCTGAGAATAAAAAAAATAATAGTTTTCAGTCCATATATTTAGTCCAGTTTAAATATTAACAACTTTCGTAAAGTCAAAAACCACACATATACGTAATAAATATATATACGTAACATATATATATATATATATATATACATATATATATATATATATATATACAAATACATATGTATGTATTTATTTATATATATATATATTTATATATAGTATATACCTATATACCGAAACCCGATTTTACATGGAATCATTATGTACCTGTTGATTCCCATGCGCCTTCAAGCTTTTCCTTTGTCTTATCAACTTCCTTTGGAATGGAAAGCGCAACTGTATGCTCCGGCCACAAATCATTTAATTTGCCAATTAATTGCTTCATACCTGAATAAGTTTTTGAAAAAGAACGAAACAAGTCGCTTACTTTTAACTAAATATGGCGACTTTTCCTAAATACGCAAACCGAATGAAAATGTAGCATTGTACGAATTACAATGAGTAAAAATAATAATGTTAATGAGAGACAAATTAGTATTTGCAGAATTAATTTTTAGGGTAGGTCTGTATTGTATGCACACAAAAAAAAAAAAAAACACACACACATACTTAAATCAGTGATAAATGGATAATAACATTTAATGTATTTATACAGAAAAAAAACAAAGACACGGCGTTGAAAATTAAATTATGCTATGCTTTTAACTAAAATCAAAAAACTCAAGTATGAATTGGTCTATTGGTGCTTTTTATACCCGTCATGATAATAGTCTCTTAAAGAGACTATTTTTCCATATTGCAGCGAACAAAATTAGTTTCACTTGAATTGAATGGCTGTGCATCCCTTGGCTAAAAACGCAACAATTTCCTTAGCATAGGTTGGTCCGTGTATATTGACCTTCATAATTTTAATAATAAATAAAATAAATCGTGATTTGCAATCAATATAGTTTAGCAGATATTCTTCGTCTTGGCCCGAACTTTTTAAGTGAGTAGTAACTTTAAAAAAAAAAACTCATTTAAAATTATTCGTATGCATACTTCATCATAAAAAAATTTAATAAGATCTAGTGTTGAAAAAAAGAGTGATTTGTAAATCGCAGTGTGCTTAACGACAGCGACCTGAAAATCGCGGTGACTGCAAGAAGTGATTAAATCGAAGTTCCAATTACCAATTAACGTTAACTGACCCGGTTCACAGTTCGCGAAGAGTGAAACACAATAACGCAGCTAACTTAACTGTTTTGCTACACCAACACAACAACCCGACTTCTTGGTTTTAATTCAATGAAAAACAAAACACTGCTTTTGTTGTAAAAATTAAAATTGCATAACAAGTACAAATTGCGAAAAGCAATTGTTTTCTAAGGTGTTTTCTTTTGTAAACGCTGGTTTAAGTTTGTCACACTTGTTTTGAACGACAGTTTGGCAGAAAATATTTTGCATTCTGTCGATTTTATACTTTTTGTTTAAAAAGATGTCACAATTCACTTCGAATAGAATTATTTTCGTGATAGACTTACCAATCACTGATAACTGAACAGTTTCACTGTTCGCGAAGAGCGAAATACAAAATCGTCGATAACTAAACATGGTCACTGAAGAACAAGAAAATCACCGATCACTATTTTCAATCGCAGTGTGAACTGCAATTTTTAAATCACTTTGAAAAAATCAACGAAAATGATTTTTTTTGCCAACACTACTGTTAATTTTTTTTTGATTTTTTATACCCGCCACACATAGAGTGAAGGGTATATTCAGTTTGTCTGAAAGTTTGTAACACATTGAAGGAGACGTCGTAGACCTCATTAACTATATATTCTTGATTAGTTCGACGAGGCGAGTCTGATGACTCCTTCAATGTGTTACAAATTTTGGGACAAACTAATAATACCCGTTCGCACTATGTTTGACAGTTAAAAAAAATTGATCAAATATATTTGGGTGCAGATTATAGAAATGGAGCAATGATTGTGATAAGCAATACACAAGTTTGAACATCTCTACAACAAAAATGACAAAATTTGCTTATGACCGTGACGTACTGTGATGCATATGTCAGAGAATCTCAATGTCATCAAACGGTGTGTTAGATTTTACAGGGTTTGTAAGTAGGTTATAATATTGTGCTTTATAGTCGTGTTTCAGCTGCTTTTAGCACTCTTGATTTGCCCTCAGCTTTGACATTCAAACAGTATAAGAAAAACATTTATATTGTAAAGAGGTATGATTTGGTTCGTTTTTGAACGAAAGAGTGTGTGACACGTATCTATTTTTTGCTCTTTTTTAATTGATTTTGGCATTGAAACAGTTTTTGTTCTTTCTTTTTTTTTAAACAGTATAATAGCTTAAAAAAAAGAAATTAAAATGTATGTGCGCAGTTTTTTTTTTATTTTTTATTTATTATTGAAATAATTTATTTTTGGTTCAATTGATTAAAATGATTTGATTTATAATTATACGATTAAATATTGTAAATGAATTCGTACAATGTTCATTAAATTTTTCTAGTTCAAATGTTTTAGTTTTTGTATGAATCGCTTATTTGTTATTTTATGTAGAAATATTTATTATGCCATAAATAGCTTCAATGTCGGTCCCAACAAAACTTCTTAATTTAATCCAGATCTGACAATTAAAAAATATTACTCCCAAACTCTATTTGTCTGTGCCCTACCTGTACATAGTTTTGAAGATATTTAACTGAAATTTCAAACTTTACCTTTTTTCGCTAGAAGTACTTTGTAAATTTTGTGAAAAATTAGCGAATTTACTTGAAAATCATTACTTAAAGATTTTTGGAGTGGCGGATTAAATTTCAAATTCATCCGCCAATATAAATCTGCCAATTTTGAAAAGAAATATTTTAATTCGTTTTCAGCGATAACACACAAAAACCACTGAGTAACAAGTTTCGCAGGATCTGATGAATTTCGTCCGCCATATTGGATCCGTAATTTTGACTATTTCGCCTATTGTAATAGTAATATATACTACTGTGATCAAAACGTAGTAAGACAAATCGTTTTAAATTTCCCGGGCATTAGGAATCGGGCCAATTTATACCCGTTACACATAGTGTAATCGGGTATATTTGTAACGCATTAAAAGAGGCATCGAAGACCCCATAAAGTATATTTATTCTTGATCAGCTCGATGAGACGAATCGACTTAGCCATGTCCGTCTGTCTGTCTGTTGCAATGCGTTTTTCTTAGAATGTTTTTAAGATATTGACATGAAACTTTAAACTTAAGCTTCTTTTGGTCCTGGGCAGTTTGTCTAATAGAATCAAGGTGCCGCGCCCATGTTTTGGCACAGCCCCCGTACAAATCTACCGCTCATTTTAAAATTTTTGTATGAAAATACGTATTACTTATGAATATATTTGCTCTAAATTAGGTAAAAACGCTTTTTATGTCATCCAATATCAAATCCAAGGTGCCACGCCTATTTTTAGGTACAGCCCCCATACAAATCTACCACCCAATTTCAAATTTGTATATGAAAATAGGTATTATTTATGAATATATTCACTATACATTGGGTAAAAACACTTCTCATATCATCCAATGCCAAATCCAAGGTGCCGCGCCCATTTTAAGGCATAGCCCCATACAAACTTACCACCCATTTTCGAGTTTTGGTACGAAAACATTTATTTTTTCTGAATGAATCCAATTAAAATTTGGTAAAATCAATTCCAATGTCCGCCTAAGTGAACACTATCGACATGGTTAGGATCGGGCTAATATAACAAAAAGCCTCCGTACAAGTTTAAACAAATTCATCGTGATATTTAATCTAAGCACCTGGTGAACGTATAAACTATTAAACGTGTAGTGTATTTTAGCTTCGGTTACACCGAAGATAAAGTTTTTTCTTGTTTTCCTTAAGTTGGTAGGACCTTAACAGACATCTATTTTGAGACCAAAACGTCAGTAGGTAATGAGGCACGCGTGTTTTCGGTCAACAACAAAAAACATTTTTCGACCTCGATTTTCGACTTACTTTATCGTGGTTTTTTGGTCTAGGCTCATCTTTGGCACGGTATTCACTTGATTGGTTCACAGTTTCAGGGTCGTATGCATAAATCAATGGGTCATCTCCTGTAATAATGCGTTTGATGGCGCTATTAAAGTCAGAAATCATCGTTTTACAGACTCTAACACGACGATTTTTTTTCGAACAAATTGAGTTGTTTCGGTACCAAACGAGATGAGATGCGATTGAGACCTAATGCTGAACACAAAGATCTATCTACTTCAAATGAAGTGTGACGGGTATTTAAGCTTCGGTTCCACCGAAGTTAACGTTTTCTTGCTTTTTTTCTTTATCAGTTTACTTAATTTATCGTGGTCGATTTTTTTTTGTTAGGTTGAGTGAACAAACTAAATTCATTGATTATAGTGAAATCTTTGAGTTTTGGTGTAACGAATTGAAAATTTACAGCATGACACCGATACCTCGACTGTTTACATTGATTGCATAGGTAGCCAATTTTTTAAATTTTTTGCATTTTTATACCATAAAATTCAAATTTGCCAAACATAAAATTTTCTTACAATATTTTTTAAAAATTAAATACCCTGTACCCAATCTTTATGTAACTCAAGTTAAGTCTTATCTTAGAACCAAATTTTATTGTTTTATATTTACATATATATTTACATACAAAAAACTCAAAAAAATTGTTCAATTTCTATGGGGGCTACACCTAAAATTTTGTTGGTCCTACCCATATTAGGATATTTCATTGGGATCATAGGGATAGGTATAATTTATACTGAAGTTGGCAGCAGGGCGGACAGACAGACATAGATCGACTCGGTAGCTGCTCAAGAATATGGTAGACACTAAGCGAGAATGTACTTACATATATAATGATTGTTTTTCATGAAAGTGCCATATTAAACTGATGTTTAGTTAAATATAAAAAAATTGCATTTGTGATTTACTTTGTACTTTTACAAACTGTGTACTGTGAAAAGCAAAGCCTGCTGGAGTACCTAAATGCTAATTTATTTGTTAAATCATATGCAATGTTCACATTTTGATGTACACATATATTATTTAAAAACTCTATCTACAACAAAAGGATCGTATTAAACAAAATAAATTTTTTTTAAAAAATCGATTTCTGTGACATGGAAAATTGGAAATGAAGCTGAATTCAAACGAATATGCCAGATATTTTTCCACAAAACGAAGTATTACTAGAAAAATAGTAAGTTCGAAACTTTGAAAATAAATTGTATTATAATCAGTAGCTTATGCAAAATTTCGCGAAGGAATGAGTGGGGATCACTGATCCTGTATAACCCAAGATTCGACGCAATACTTGAGTTAATATGTATTTAAAGCATATATGTCACAATTTAAACTAAAAATACAAATATTTTGTGTTCTGTGTATGTTAAGAAGGGAGACGCCGCAGTCTGCGCAAACTACTACGAAGTAAGTCTTCATCCAAATGCATATAAAATGTGTATATCGTATTGTATAATATACTGAAACCGTATAGGAAAAGTGGTTGCCAAGGAAGTTGACATATATATGCAATATTCACGTATTCAAACTACGCCAAATTCTAAAAAAACGAAGAAACACAACTCAATACGCACCACCTATTTGTAGATTACAAAGCCGCGTTCGACACACCAATATGACCGAAATTCTTCGACGCCAAGACCATTCGCCTCTATATGATTACGCTATTAAATACCCAAAGCGTGAGGTTACAAATACTTTTGTCAAGGCGAGCATGATGATAATACCCTCCACACTAATGAATTTCATGCAAATTGGATTTCTATACAATTTTGTGGTTTGTGATTATCAAGGCGGTAACTTCGATAGAACTAAAGCAAAGGGGTTGGGTGGGGTTAATAGTCTGATACAACCCAAGTAGACGCAATACTTGGGTTCATATAAGACCCATGTACTTATATGTATCAATTATTAAGCTTAAAATGCAGATGTAACAATAATTTTCTTGAAAAAATCAAACAATGAGATTGTTTGTATGGGGAACTATATGTAAGAGTGGCCTAAACCGTGTCATATTAAATACCCGTCACATGAATTTTTAAATGGTTTATGTGTGATCATCCAATTGAGGCCAAAATTAATAACTCAAAAACGAAGCAAAATATTTAAGTTCTGTTTTTGCATTCGGTTTAAATAACCATTAGGTATTAGACTTAGAATAAAGGTGGGCGTGGCACTGTCCATTTTGTTTAAAAAATCAACTTATGTTTATTAAATTTTTATAACAATATTTTATTTGTATGTATTTGATAAAAAAGGGCGTATCACGCCTTTACGACGAAAAACAACGTTAAAAAACAACAAGGAAAAACATTAACTTTAGTGGAACCGAGGCTTAAATACCCGTCACACGAGGATAAGACTAACTCTTCTTGATTGAAAATGAGTGTTTGGTTTGAAAAGGGGTTATGTGCTATAATGAGCCTACTTTAATCATGTGTCCTATTGTCACCTTATGTTGCCAAAATAAGTATTTTGAAGGTATTCGAAATAATTCGCTTCATTAATCAAGTTTATTTATATACATACTCAAAAATTAGAGCTACATTTCTATAAGGGTTATACAATATGTTATAGTGATCCCACTTCAACCATGGATTATTTTCTAAACATGGGCTAATATTAGAAGCCTTTTTACTGTATTTGACGCAAAGCGCTTCATAAATAAACCATTTTTAATAAAAAAAAATTTAAAATTAGTATGGGGACTACGCCTAAAAATGGGCGCGGCACTTTGATTTCATTACTTTAACTGCCTAGTACTGAGAACAGCTTAAGTTTCGAATTTCATCTCAATATCTTTAAAACTGAGCATATGAAACATACAACTACAGACAGACAGACGGACAATTCGGACATATGAAAATTTGAGATTACATCCTTAAAATTTAAATATCACACAAAGTGGTTAATAGTGGGTTTTTTTTATTAGAATCATTTGAACGAGAATTAAATACTCTACAACACACAATATTTTTAATGAATGGACTCGTCTGGACTCATTTTGTATACCTTTTGAGAAGTGACACTCAATGAAAAATTTTCGTTTGTTAGACTACTTACACTTTTACATTATTAAGGGGACAGCACGATTAATTTCTACATTTGACACTCACAAACATATAATACAAACCACACTGATTCGAGCTCATTATTAAATTTTTGTAATTTTGATATAATACTTCACTTTTTGGCACATTCAAATTGTGAACAAAACTTTTAAATTTAAAATCAAGTTCTTTGCAATTGCAACAGCTGTGTTTATCAACCGATATCTTCGTAGTGGCGCCAATTATTGTGATTTCTGGTACGCAACATTGAAGGACAATCTTTTGTTAATGCGTTGCACTCGAAAATATTTTAAATTGGCGACTTTCAAAAAATGGGTTTTGGCCTCAGAAACTAGTAAAATTTCCCATAGTGCAATGGCTTAGATAGAACTTCGAGATGGTATGGATAGAGGTCAATGGTCTGATACAACTCAAATTTATACACAATCTATCTATCTAGATTTATATACATAAAATAGTAAAAATCTTTCTATGTCCGCTATTTACGTTTAAACCGTCCAACCGATGAGACCCAAACCGGTTACATTTGAAAGTAAACAATGTAAGTAAATTGAAATTCCATTAAAACAAAGCCTAATGCATTTTTTGTTTTTTAACATAAACAAAAAACAAAAATAAACAAGGAAAAACGTTAACACAACACTTTTAATAGTTTATATGTTCACCAGGTGCTTAGACTAAATTTAACGATGAATTTGGTCAAATTTGTGTGAAAGCTTTATGTTATATTAGCCCGATCCTTACCATATCGATAGTGTTCACTAAGGCGGACTTTGGAGTTGATTTAATCAAATTTTAATAGGATTCATTCAGAAAAAATAAATGTTTTCATAAAAAAAACTCGAAAATGGGCGGTACATTTTATGGGGGCTATACCTAAAAGTGGGCGAGGCACATTTGTTTTGACATTGGATGACAAAAGAATCATTTTTACCCAATTTAGAGCAAATATATTCATAAGTAATACCTATTTTCACACAAAAATTTAAAAATGGACGGAAAATTTACACGGTGGCTGTGCCAAAAAATGGGCGTGGCACCTTGATTCTAACATACAAACTGCCTAGGACCAATATCTTAAAAACATTTTGAGTTAAATGTATCGCCACAGACGGACATGGCTAAATCAACTCGTCTTATTGAGCTGATCAAGAATAAATATACTTTATGGGGTCTCCGATGCCTCCTTTAATGCGTTACAAACTTTCGGACAAACTGAATATACCCGTTTACACTATGTGTAAAGGATATAAAAACAGCTGATTGAAGCTTTCCCCAATATATTTTGGGTAAGATAAAAAAAGTAGTGTTTTTAGTAGTTCTTTAAGTTAGCCTCAGCCAATTTTGGTTGCGCTGCAAACAAAAAAAAAGCAAATAGTAAAAATGCTATCGAAAAGAACTAAAATTGCACAAAACACAGCAGATGCAAAACGGAAAATAGCTGAAAGAGCAGCCGAAACACCCGTAAAACGTAGTAGCACACGACGAGTATCTGCTAGTATTTACAGTGGTGCTCATTGACTTAAGCCACAAGACTTCAATCAATAATTTAAACGAAAATTAAGAAAAGTTTTTATTTCACAGCTCCAATTTTTTGTGTCACATTAGTTCTATATATCAGTGTTCTAATAGAAGAATAACCAAGTTATAAAAATATATATTCAACGAAAAACTTAAAAATCTGAGAACATCTCCAAAATGTCCTGTTCAAATACTTAAGCCACGTGGAAAAAAATGGTTGAAAAAGTTAAAATTTGCCCAATATTCCTTATACTTTTAATAAATTTACTTTAATATTGAATGGGATGACCTTTCTGCTTAAGAACAGCGGATCAACGCTTTGGCATTGAATCCACAAGACGTGCGCACTGTTGAGGGGTGATTTTCTTCCACTCTTCTTGCAAAATTCGCCACAAATCGTTTTTATTTGCTGGTTTTTTTTTTGGCCAACGACTTGTTTAAGAATTTTCCACAAGTTCTCTATAGGGTTAAAGTCGGGGCTCTGCGGTGGCCATTGCAAAACATTGATTGCCTCTTGGTTAAGCCACGACTTGACTATCTTGCTGGTATGTTTCGGGTCGTTGTCCTGTTGAAATATCCAGGCAAGTGGCAAATTATCGACATATTCTCCAGATAAATTGATTAATAAGGATGTCCCTGTACATTTCGCCGTTCATAATGCTTTCTATTTTCACTAGGGGACCTACGCCCGATGAGGTGAAACGGTCCCAGACCATAATCGAAGCGCCACCATGTTTAACGGTCTTCTTCGTGTATTTGGGGTCCAATTGTTTGTTGGGAGGACGTCGTACATATGGTTTACCATCACTCCCAAAGACATTGAACTTGGATTCGTCGCTCCAAACAATCATGTTCCAAAAAATTGGGACCTTTTTGAATACGCTCTGTGGCGAATTGAAGACGCTTTTGAACATTTTTAATGGACAGCAATTGTTTTTTTGGGCAATGCGTCCATATAACCCGAATTCATTTAGCCGTCTTCTTATGGTCTATGCTGACACATTCACGCCGTAATCTGCCGCCATTTGACCTCTGATTTGCGTCGAAGTCAAGAACGGATTGGCTTTACTGATTTTGGCAATCCGTCTATCGTCGTTTAAAGTGGTTTTTCTGGGCTTTTCACGTGGAATATTTTCCCAGGTTTCATGTTTCTTATAAAATGCAATGGCATTTCTGACTTTGCCACGCGAAAATGTAAAGTCTTACAGATTTGTAGAATACTGGTGTGTTTTTGTGATATTCCCATATTAGCTTTCTTTCGGCCGGATTTGTATTTTTATTTTTAGCCATAGCGGTCAAATTGTTTTGGGAAACGTATTTAGTATTCCATATTTTAGTTTAGAAAATAACTAGCACAACTTTCTGTGAAAAAACACAAGTTTGACGATTTTAGCTCAAGGTGGCTTAAGTATATGAGCAGAGCGCAATACTCCTTTTGACATTTAGTCAATTTTTTGGGAACCCCGAATTCCTACTTGTCATTTTTTACTGTGATCAGCTGCTTAAAAAACAGTATTGCAAAATGTAAAAACTTCAGGGTGAAATAAGTATGTTCAAAAAAGTTATTAAGAAAACAGTTTATGGTAGTGGCAGTGGCTTAAGTCTATGAGCACCACTGTATATAAAGTTTTAAGCAAAAATACAGATATAACAATAATTTTCTGGAAAATATCGGAAAATGAGAGGTAAGTTCGTATAGGACTATCCGTTATAGTGGCCCGATCCGTATCATAAGATGATATTCGATGTGTTTTTACCCAATTATTCATAAATAATACCTAATTTCATACAAAAATTCAAAAATGGGTGGTAAATTTGTGTGGGAACTATGACTACAAATGAGCAACTTGATTCTGACAAACAAACTGCCTAGGACCAAAAAAAAAAAAAAAAAAAAAAAAAAGGCGTAAGTTTAAAATTTCATTACATATATATTCTTTATAGGGTCTCCGATGCCTCCTTTAATGCGTTACAAACAAGCTGATTATACCCGTTTACACTATGTGTAACGGAAAAAAAAAACTATTTTCATTTTAAAAGTTCGAAAATGATCGGTAAATTTTATGGGGACTATATTTAAAAATGGGCATGGCATCTTGATCCTGATATTGGATAAAATTAGAATAGTTTTTACTGAATTTGAAGAGAATATATTGATAAATAATTACTTGAAAAAACTCTAAAATTTGAATGCAAGATCGATTCGTCTCGTCGTGCTGATCAAGAATATTTATACTTTTGAGGGTCTAAGATGTCTCCTTAAATACGTTACAAACTATCTGACAAAATGTTATCTACAACATGACAACAAATAGCCCCAAATTCGAACATCTAGATAGTATCCACATCGGGAAATCCGCATAGAGATAAACATTTGTTTGGTACAGGCACGTATTAAGCGTCAAACTAGTTAAGCTATAATTAATGTATACCGACGACACTTTTTAAACAAAAGTTTCCCTTCGTGCTCTAACTGTTTATGTGAACAGTGGAAATATTTATTCAACTCGTTAAGTACGGCAGCTTTAGAGATAATTGATTACACGACGAGGAATTCAGGTACTACGTAAAATGTGTTCCTGTATCCAACATATCAAGCAATATAAATTTGCATTGTTTTCTATCTCTATTTGCAGCTATCTGTGTTCTTTATAGTTTTGAATACAATAATCGGAAGTATCGTTTAAGGAAAAATTATGCCAAAGAAATACTTAAGTATCAAATTTCAGGTCAATAACTTTAAAACTGAGTCGTCAATCTGATCAATAATACATATATACACTTTATGAGGTCTACGATACCTAATTACATGGGTTGCAACCTTTGCGTCAAACTGATTATACCTGATAGTTATAAAATATACCCGACTCATTAACATCCATATAAAAATTGTTTAAATAAAATAAATCGTTAACAAAAAAAAAAAAAAAAAAATAAATAAGTCAATAACAAATATTGTTTTTTTTATAAATAGGAGCTCTTTTACCATTTTAGTCTTCACTCGCATGATACAAGTATTTCGATTTTTATACCCGTTACACAAAGTGTAAACGGGTATATTCAGTTTGTCCGAAAGTTTGCAACGCATTGAAGGAGACATCGGAGACCCCATAAAGTATATATATTATTTATCAGCTCGATGAGACGAATCGATTTAGCCATGTCCGTCTGTCTGTTGTGTTGCGATGGCTGTTACTCGGAAAGATTTTAAAAAAAAATATAAAATTAAAGTTACTCGGAAAGTTTTAAAAAAATTAAAAAAAAAAAAAAAAAAAAATTTTTGTGCTCCTACTTAGTTTGTATGCCAGAACCAAGGTGCCACGCCCATTTTTAGATATAGCCCCCATACAAACTTACCACTTTTTTCGACTTTTTTTATGAAAATAGTAATGTATTGTTCCGCTCTGGGAGTCGAATTGATCGAACTAAATTCATGTGTCTGTTTGTAAATACTCATTTCATTCGCTCAACTAAAAAAAAAAATTATCTGAGATTGTAAACTTAAGCTTCTGTTGATTATATATCGATTACACCTTGCAATCAAAGTGCCCCGAGCATTACTTTCATACAAACGCCAATCAGCCTATTTTTGAGTATCTACATTTGTATGACAATTGATTTATCTTTATATAGGTTAACTTTAATTTTCATAAAAATTTGACATGTTTAGCCGATCTACACATTTCTTTATGTCTATTGAACGTGTATTTTTTGCCATACTCTTCACCAAATACTAAATAAGCAAATTTTCACTCATGAAACTGAATTGTTATGGGTCTTGTTTTCTCTTTGTTTCTTTAATTGATCTCCCGTACTTGTGTGTGTTCAATATGTAGTGTTCTTTTTGAAACTATCAATCTTAAACTATTAAGGGTTGAAATTTTGGTGTGGCTATAGCTAAACATTCCTCGCACCGATTTACGAATATGTACAGCTACGGCATATAAGATGTCTATATACATGTCATTGTATAGGATATTTAATGGTATTCAAACAGTAGAAATGATATGGTCGGTTCAACACAGCCTAAAAGTGAGAAAATAGATCTCGGTTAATATTATTAAAAAATAGTCATTTTGTCCATTTTGAAGATAGTCCTAATTTTTCCGTGCCAGATTGTTCATTTCTCCCATTGTGCGTTGTAAACAGGTCCACTTAAATCGTTTTAGAAGTAGCTTCTATTTGAGCCCAACTCAACCTCTACAATTTTATACTTGATGAGAAACTATATTATATTATAGTTTTATGCGTATAACTTTGGAATTTTTTTTGTTTCTAAACCACGAAGCCGACGATTCCTTTTTTTTTTAATGGGAAAACTCATAAATTTTTAATTTGGATTGATCCATTAATCAAAAAGTAAAGACTACAATTTTAAAAAACATAAAAGCATATTTTAAAGCATTATTATGACGATACGAATTTGGAAACAATGTTGAAAATTTTGATTAGAACAATTAGTATTTGACATCACAAGTAAAAAGATGGTTTTAAAGTAAACATTTCAGTTAATATTTTTTTTTATACTTGGATCTTTGTATTGTTTTGAATTGGAGCGGGAAAAATTCGGCTTTGACGATACTATCTTTTTGTTTGTTGATTGAGTATTTGATTTGTTTTGCGATTTTAAAAGAAAGCAAAAGAGAACTACTTGACGTTGAAGAACTCGAAGAAGATTTTGATGTTGTCGACGAGGTCGACGAAGAAGAGTCCGAGTCTGATTGCGAAGACGATGATGATGATGTGCATGGTAACGATACTTCGCCCTCATTTCCGTGTTTGCGGAGAGCGGAGCCCAAAGTGCGACGTTTTGTTTTCGACGTGATCGGCGGCTTTCGCGGTGGCATCGAAGTTAAAATGCGGCTGCTGCTAGCCGCAACAGCAGTGTCACTTTCTGCACACGGGATGCCGTAGTAAGTCTGTGTCGTTGTTTGTTCTTCCTTAGTAGCAGTGGCTATACCGCCGGTAACATCGGAAGCCGAATCGCTAGAAATTACATGACGCTTCTTTTTACGCACCACCCTTATCACTTTCTTATTCTTAATCACTTTGACGTCTTTTGACAACTGAAAAGCAAGAATCGTTTCCAAATAAAACTTGAATTTTACCAAAATATGAGTCAACGTTAATTGTTTTTTTATTACAATTCAAAAATATTGGATTTGAATACGGTTCGTTTCGTTTCGACCACACCACAAAATTGATTGAACATTCACTTGATTACATACACGGTATCTAAGATGGCCTAATTGCGCGTGATGTTTACTTGACCAACTTTTTACATACGCCACCCGACCGAATTTATCTTTTTGAAATGTTGATTTTTGTATCACGACTTTGGTGAATTCAAGTTTAATTTTCTAAGCTTATATTTGCTTTATATCACCTACTGTCTTTTGCATAATTATTTCAATAATTATTGCGTAGCCTTAATAAAGTTGTACACACAAAAATCTACTTGGCATCAGCAGTGTGTAATAGTCGATATTTTAGATGTATTTTGGTTATAGATTTTCTTTTCTATATTTGCTCGTGAATTTTTTTATCTCTAGTTACACGTTATAATTGCTTCAACACTTTGATTAAAACTATTGCAGCGGTGCGCTGAAAACTTGCATAGGACCACGTTTAGTCATGAGTGATGAAGCGAATCGTGAACAAACTGCCGAAGATTGTGGATGCCGACACAGCCCGAACGGACAATAAGACAAAGAGAAAGACAAAAAAGACAGATCAGTAACATTTGTATATGGAAACTGAAAAGAACTTAATCAATATAAAAGCAATTGTTCATCGAGCTATACATTGAAACGGTGCAAACATCAAATGACGAAGTCGAAAACGATGTCGTCTTTGCAGTCGTTGTTTTGCTTCAAATATTTACATTTTTAATTGGCAAAAATAAGACAATCGACGGTGCATCAATATGTATATCTTTGAGGGCAAAACCAAAAACAATAATGACGACTACAAACGACGATTAAGACAAAATGAGGTCCCCGTCTCATAGATGTTTTTTTTCTTTCCGACCATCACACAAAAAATTTGCTCTTGGCGCATGCAATTAAGAAATTTATTTAAGCGTTAACAAATAAAATAATAAAATCTATTTCAAAAATTTGATTTAAAATTCATTTTTGAAAATTTTAACATTATCAAGAGAATGAAATACCAATTAACTAATTTGTACGAAGATATTCATACTCGCAATATATTATTCGTAGGTAGTTTGGAAAGTATTTTTATATTTTAATGTAGCCTCCTTAATGATCCACGTACATTTTAAAAAAATATGTTAGGGCGACCAGAGTTATTCTCCGTCTGAAGATGGGTGTTGGGGTCATAAGCAAACGTCAGAGATTACACGTCATTCTCTTCAGTTTTCAAGTAATTTTTGAAAATATTTTATGCTCAAAAAAATGTTTTTTTTTTGAATTTAAAAGTGTTAAATGCTCTTTTAGAACAAAAACTAGTTGAGTGGTTGACGTAGAAAGTTGTAAAACCAAAAATTTTTTACACAAGAAACGGGTATTATAAGTTTCAGTTCGTCAACAATTTGTCCAAAGACTTTTTTTATTAAATGATTTTTTATACATAAAAAAATACAACAATTATAATCTCATAATGTTTTGTTAAGAAGTTTAATAGAGGGAATATTTTATTGAGACCAATATTAGTGTTTTTAAATTAAAAATTATTACTACAAAATTTATTTAAAACAAGAAAAAAATGCAAACTTCGGTGGAAACGAAACTCAAATACCCGTCTCACGAATCTTTGATTAATTTATTTAAAGGTGTTGGGTGCTTCCCGCCCAAGGCGACTTTTCATGCATTTGCGCCTATTATACTAAAAACAAGCAGGTACCCGCGGGTTTTGTCCGGGTTTTTTTTTTTTGTTTTTTTTTTTTGCTTCTCTTTGGTGGCTAAATATAAATTGTTCAAAAAATGTGGGTTCAAATTTGGAGATCCCCTAAATACGACTAATCAAATCAAATCATTCAAATGCTCCCAGTTTCAAGTCTTTACGTCTATTCAATCCAAATGTGTGACTTTTTTTAGGGCTATCATTAGGTCCCAGGTCAAAATTTTCTAAAATCCCGACTAAGTGCTCACCTGTAATAAAAAAAAAAAATTGGTCAAAAAATCTATATTGGGTCCACATATGGGTCCCAGGTCCAAATTCGGAATAATTTTCCAAATTTACTTGAATTCACCTTTAACGCTAAAATGTTTTATATAACCATCTTTCAAATGAGCCCTGTTTCAAGTTTGTATGGCGGCTATACATATACATGAGCGTGGCACCTTAGATTTTCCGGTTGCATGGCCTAATTAGTGTTCTCCCGTGTTAAAATTAACTAAAATCCTGACTAAGTGCTCACTTTTCATAAAAAAATTAAAAAAAATTGGTCAAAAAGTTTATATGGGGTCCACATATGGGTCGAAAGTGTTCACTTAGGTGGCAACATTACTTTTACCAAATTTAATTGCATTCACTAGAAATAGTAACTGTTTTCATATAAAAACTTGAAAATGGGTGGTAAGTTTGTATGGAGGCTATATCATAAAAATGGGCGTGGTGCCTTAGGTTTGACATTGGATGACATACAAAGTGTTCTTACCCTATTTGGATTAAATATATTCCTAAATAATACGTATTTTCAGTACAAAAATCTTAAAAAAAAAGTGGTAAGTTTGTATGGGGGGCTATATCTGAAAGACGGCGTGGCTAAATCATTCTTTTCCGATAGTAAAAGCATTTATAAATAATAACTACTTTCATACAAAAGTCGAAAAAAGTGGTAAGTTTGTATAGGGGGCTATATCAAAAATGGGTTCAAACCTTGGTTCGGGCATACAAATTAACTAGGAGTTTTAAAGCGTTAAGTTTCGAATTTCAGGTCATATCTTTAAAATTTTTCGAGTAACACTCATCGCAACAGACAGACAGAAAAAGTTTTACTCTAATGGCAAACAATTTTTAAACTACAGTTAGTACCGATAATGCCATCGATAAATATCCATCACTAATGTGTATATTTATAGCATAAGTATATCTAAATACAATACTTTTATGCAGCACTTCAGAACAAATTTATGTCTGGTTGATATGAACTATCCATTTAAAAAAAAAAAAATAATAATAAAAATGCCGAGTTGGGTATCAAATAAAAGGGCATTAATACCACATTTTTCAAGTTCGTGGCTTTGCCTGCATGCAGTCGATAATTAAGAATACTTTTTATACCCGCCACACATAATGTGAAGTACATTCAGTTTGTCTGAAAGTTTGTAACGCATTGAAGGAGACGTCGTAGACCCCATAAAGTATGTATATTCTTGATCAGCTCGACGAGACGAATCGATCCGGTCATGTCCGTCTGTCTTTCTTTTTACTTCCACGCATTTTTTTTGGTGAAGATATGAAGATATTACGCTGAAATTTGGAACTTAAGATTTTCTCGGCAACGACTACTTTGTTTGTTAAAACCAAGATGCCACGCCCATTTTTAGGTGTAGCCCCCAAACAAACTTACCGCCTTTTTTCGAATTTTTGTATAAAAATAGATATAAAATATGAATGTATCTAATCAAAATTGGATAAAAACACTTCTAATTACATCCAATATCAATCAAAACCAGTTTTAGCTATATGCCCAGTTTTAGCTATAGTCTCCATACAAACTTATCGATTATTTTCGAACAAATGTATGAAAATTTTATTATTTTCAAATATATATTTATAAATGTATATAAGCCACTGATCATCACACATATACTATTCAAAGATTGGTGTGACGTGTATTTAAGCTTCGGTTCCGCCGAAGTTAACGTTTTTTCTTGTTACTATTGCATTTGTTTTCATTTTTTTCATTATACAAAAAATTACGCTCTACAAAATTTGGTATATAACATATGTTAAGTGTTTCCGAATTGGGAGGATTTGGACAGCTGATAGCGGCCATCACGGATTTCAGAAATCTGACATATATTGATTTTTGCGCTCACTAAGTTTTGCCATTGAATCATGAATAAGAATACATACGCTCTTACAACGTTTTGAAATTGTCCAAACTTATTACGAAAAATCGAGAAGTTTTGTTGCTACTCAAAGTTGTGAAAAAAAATTGTGTTTTCGGATGAGGCGCATTCATTTTTGGCTAAATGGCTACGTCAACAAACAAAATTGCCGTTTATGGTGTCAGTCAAACCCAGAAGTCGTTAATGAAGCACCAATACACCCTTAGAAACTCGTTACGATGGATTTATTGCGTAAACAGTTCGATGCGTGGATAATGTCGCGAAATGGCCCTAACAACTGGTCACCAAGATCTTGTGTTTTAACACTAGTGGACTATTTTCTTAAGGGCTATGTTAAATCTAAGGTTTACGCCAACAAACCAGCATCAATTGATGAGCTTGAGGCCAACATTCGAGCCACTATTGCTGCTATTCCAGTGAAAATATTGCACCAAGTCATCGAAAATTGGAAGGATTGTATAAAACAGTGCAAGAAAAGTCGTGGTGGTCACATGAACTTTTAATCATAAATGGCTTATTTCCAAATCAAATAAAAGTGTTACCCACTATTTTTTAGCCAAAACTCTTGTGTTTATTGTTTCTATTTCGAATTCTATCGTTCTTATTGGGAAACCTTTTAACATAAAAAAAAAAAAACCAAAACAAAGCAACGAAAAACGTTTACTTGGGTAGAACCGAAGCTTATATACCTGCCAATTTGAATCTTTGAATAGTTTACGTGTGATCATCATACTTAATATTTTCATACAAAAGTTTTATACGTTTGTATAAGGGCTAAAGCTTAAATGGGTGTGGCACATTGGTTTTGAAATTGGATGATGAAAGAAGGGTTTTTACCCAATTCGGAGTGAATGCATTCATAAATAATTTGAGTGGAAGATGTAGCTAAAAATGGAAGTGGTATTTTGGTTTTGAAATTAGATGACATTAGTGTTTTTACCCAATAAAAGTTAATACATTCATAAACAATTGGGGTGCTCACAGTGCGGAATAGTTCTGCTAGTTTAAAGTAAAACTTTTGTTGTTGTTTTACATATAAAGCAAAAGTAGCATAATAGCACATCTCACATAAGTAGCACATAACAAAAAAAGGTGGAGCACTTTCATTTCCGAACTTAGCTTGGTCGTAGCCGAAAAAAAGCTTAAGTTAAAAATTTTAGCTTTATATCTTGACCGAATAAATGTCCAGATCGATTCGTCTCGTCGAGGTCATCAAGAATTTATGTAACTTTCTGACAAACTGAATATACCTTTTCACACTATGCGTAGCGTGTATAAAAATATAAAGCGGCTCTACAACTACTTCGTCACGAAATTATAACCCCAAACTAATTTAATTATAACTTAAGTTCAAAAACAACAACGACTACTTAAAATAACGTTTTAAAAAGGATAACACAAGAATATATTCAATATTTATCGTCTATTAAATAAACAACTTACACGTAACATACTTCTATGTATTTAATACATATTCATATGCCACTTTGTACTAAAGCTTATGGACGCTTACTACTAGGTTTTGTGTATTAAATACATACATTACAATATATATGCAAAAATGCTTTCTAAAAATTATATTACTCAATGTTCTGTGACAATGACCAATATTTCAAAGATTTTCATATTCAAAATGTAATATAATATAATATAGAAATAGTTTATCAATTTATCTATGTATTAGATTCAGACGTCTTTGACCTTACCAAACTTTTAGAACAAAGCAAATGACACTTACCTAAAAGGAAGAAAGAAATTTAAAAAATTAAAATTAATATTTTTTAACAATTCTAAAAAGTATACACTATAAGTACTATAAGTGCACTATAAGAAAAACAAATTATTTGTATTTTGTAACCTAAATTTTACAAATTATTTTCAGTAAAAAAGGACGAAAAGGTTTTTTTTTTATTATATTTCAATTGATACAATTGTATATATATATATATATATATATATATATATATATATATATATATATACATATATAGTATGAGTATATTGTATGAAAATATTGTACAAACTTGGTAGAAGTAACTTTAAAATTGTAGAATTTGGTTTCACCACTATTCACTGTGGTCTTTGGCTTTGACGTTGAAACACTTGCTCTTTTATACAAGCCAAAAAAAATGTCTAAACTTGGGCTACATCGGGTCATTGATCTCCACCCCTTTCACTAAATATTTTCATCGCCACTTATCATGGCGATTGGTAAAATTTTAAAAACTTTCCAATGACGTTGTACATATTTAAAAGAAAAAGTCATATACAAGTTGTTTTTTCTTCTAAATGTATCTCCATCTGTTGGGACTTTCCATTCATACGTACCTAATTCAATTATTTAAAACAGAGTGTAAACCAACTACCAGACCCCCATACAAACCCAGCCTCTGCGTACAAGCTTTTATATCATATTTTATAAACATAATACGGAATTCGAATCGTTAAGCTCAAAGATGAGATTTTGGGCAAATTGCAGTCAATTGACCAAGATTTGAACGTCAATCTAATAATTGATATGGAAAAACATATAGAGAAGCTAAAGGAGGTTTTCTGAGGTAAATTAGTACATTTCTTTTCTTTGTATGTACTATCAAATAATTTTAAAAAATAACGCCTATTATTATAAGCGGTGAACTTATAATTTTTTTAACTTCAAATTTTTTTTATGTGATTATCAGTGGCTTAGATTGAACTTCGAAATGGGATGGGTGGGGATGAATGGTCTGATACAACTTAAGTTTATACACAATATTGGTATCAAATTTTAAACTAACAAGGAAAAACGTTAACTTCGGTGGTACCGAAGCTCAAATACACGTCACACTAATCTTTGAATAGTATATGTGTGATCATCAGTGGCTTATATACATTTATAAATATATATTTGAAAATAATTAAATTTTCATACATTTGTTCGAAAATAATCGATAAGTTTGTATGGAGACTATAGCTAAAACTGGGTGTGTTACCTTGATTTTGATATTGGATGTAATTAGAAGTGTTTTTACCCAAATTTGAGTGAATAGTCTCATAAATAATACGTATTTTTTTATACAAAAATTGTAAATGGGCGGTAAGTTTGTCTGGGGGCTATATTTAAAAATGGGCGTGGTAGATTGGATTTGACATTGAGTAACATTAGAAGTTTTTTACTCAACTTGAAGTGACTACACTAATTAATAATAGCTATTTTCATACAAAAAATCAGAAACGGTAATTTTCTATGGGGGCTATACCCTAAAAAGGGCGCGGCACTTTGATTTTAACACTTGAACTGCTTAGGACTGAGAAAAGCTTAAGTTCCGAATTTCAGGTCAATATCTTTAAAACTAAGCGATTGAATAGCATAAATACAGACAGACGAACGGACAGACAGGCAGACGGACATGGCTAGATCGACTCGTCTCATCGTGCTGATCAAGAATATATGTACTTTATAGGGTCTACGTCGTCTCCTTTAATGCGCTACAAACTTTCTGACAAAATGAAAATATCCTCCACACTATGTGACGGGTATAAAAATACAGATAATACAATAATTTTTTTGAAAATATCAGACAATAAGAGGTGCGTTTGTATAGGGCTATATGTTTGTTATAGTTGTCCGATCCGTATCACATCGGTGGTATGTACACAGGTTGATATGAGATGTGTTTAACCACATTTTAAATGAATACGTTCACAAATAATATTAATCTTCCTGCAAAAATTCGAAAATGCCCGTCAAATTCATATGGGGGCTATATCTAAAAATGGCCGTGGTACTGTTTTGATATTGGATGACATTAGAAGTGTTTTTACCCAACTTGGAGCGAATATATTCATAAATATACAAAATATCTAAAATGGGAGATAAGTTTTTATTGGGACTAAACTAAAAATGGGCGTAGCACCTCAGTTTTTTACATTGGATGATAAAAAAAAATATTTTTACCCAATTGGGATTGAATACATGTATAACTTATATTCAATTAAGCTTTGAGTTTCAGCTCAATGCCTTTAAAAGTGAGCAGTTGTTCTCCTCGAACCTTCAAAATGGTCCTTTGACCAATTTTTTTTTTAACCTTACTCGCTCAAAATCAAAAAGAGATAGAAAGTTGTAACCTTCTACATAAATGAAGGCAGACAGTAGTTCTACATTTTGATACCAGATACTCCTTTTTAATGACGGCATTTTTTGTGCTTGTGACGTAAAAATACAATGGATCACAGCACAAGCACAAAACATACTGACATAAAAAAGCGAGTAACTTTTTAACCTGTCAACCAATTTACATGAAGTTGGCTGCGTTTGAAAGAAAGCAATTATAACATAACGCAATCATACAAACTCATCTCCCAATATTTGAGATTTGGTTCTTCCAAAGGTATAGCTTATCTTTATTTCATTTTGTGTAATTACGATTAAAAATACATATAAAGCCCCGATGGGAGTTAAAAAAAGCGAAGTAACAGTGCCTTAACTGAACCGCCACCAAGACCCTCCTTCTTTCTATGGCATCGTGTATATAACCATACAAATTATACACACTGGACAAGACAAATGTGACTTTATGAGTCGTTCCAAAATTATTTAACAGACGTAATAAAAGATTAATCCGTGAGGAAGGAACAATACATTTAAAATAAAAATTGGTGCTTCATCAAAAGCGGCCGGTTTCAGTCGCCGTAATCCCCACTGCTGATTGTATTTTTTTTTAATTGTTATCATCTATATATTATATTCATTTAATTGTAACTATTTAATTAATAAATAACTTTATTTTAATGAATTTTATTTAATTTTATGCATTATATTTTATTTTTTTTTTTTTATTTTTTAATTTTGTTTTTTTTTTTTTTTTTTTTTTTTTTAATTCCTTTGTTTTATTTAAGTCTTATTTTTTTCTTGTACTTGTAATTAAATATATATTTTGCCCTCATAACACATAAGTTCCATTAAAGCTTTAAATTCTCTGAAACTTATATTTTCCTTTTTGTTTTTTTTTTTTTTATTTCAATATATCGATCTTAAAAAAATTGAGAAAAATTACCTAATATGTGTTTAAACTTCTCGATGACCTTATTCCAGCTAACACATGATGGAGTCATACCAGTATCACCAGATTTAATAGTGTGGAGAATATAACTATCAGCATTTGAACAATCGTTCATCCCATCGAAACCAACACCACCTTCATCAGCATTGACGCTATCGATAGGCAAGGTAATGTTTTTATATGTATTATCCACTAAAGGTACAACAGGTGCAACAACATTTTTAACACCATTATCACAGTCTGAAGATTTAATATTTGAATATTTGGTAGTTGTGGTATCATCGGTCAGAGCGTCAAAATATCCCACCGCTCCTAAATTAGAAGCCACCGTAGTGTTGCGTTTCTTGCGCTCATTTTCCCGTTGTTTTTTTAACTTAGCCTTCGTCTGCTTGATCTCTTTTTGCTTTTGTTTGCGTGCAAACTTTTCGCGCAATTTTGGACTACCGAACTCATCTAGATAGTACATAGTGTCCTGCAGACCGTCCCTTTTATTTATTAGCTTTGAGTCTATATATGGATCTTCAGAGATTTTCAACAGTGGAAATACAGAGAAGCCATCGGTGCCCATAGTTGTGGTATGTTTTGATTTTACGATTTTACCGGTATCCGATGTGGATTTGTCAATAATAAATGATTTTATATTTTGCGATGTACTATCATTATTTTTTTTAGTTGATTGTTCTTCAGGCTGGACCAATATATCTTGTACTTTTTTTAACGCAGATTCATTTGAAGGATTATTAGAATCTTTTCTGACACTAATTGCGATGTCTGTTTCATCACTGTTAACAACTAAGATATCATCATCGTCATCATCTTTAAGATCAACATTATCATCACATATATCCGCTTCCTCAATACGACCTTCAACATCAAATTCTTGCGTTCCAGTACTATTAATACTCTTGTATTTTACACGGCGAAAAACCGTATCTACTGTTGTCGTTGCCGACTCATTTGATGCAACTGAACTAAGCTCCTGTGCCGACGCAGCACGAGATGTACCAATATCCACACGACATCCATCCTCTGAGTATTTTGATGATAGACCAGATGAATTTACGCCTAATGATTCACTACTCGATGAAGAGCACAAGGCCGATTTGAGTTGCTGTTGTGATCTAGTGTTTAAATATCTTTCATTATCAACAACGTGATGCAGCGAACTGTTTACCACTCCACTGCCAACACTATCGATACCGCTATCCTGCGACATTAACTGACGATACTTGACTGTAGCTACGATGCTGTTTTGTTTTTGCCATTTGTTCTGCCCACCGTTCAGATTTATCGAACCGGAACTTCTTATCGCACAGTTCTGTTCCGGCAGCGTATGTTGCGACGCTGAATGAGTAGCATATTGTTGCAATTGAGCCTCGTTTTGTTTTTGAGTTGTAGCGCAAAAAGCTGTTTTTGCGAAGCAGATTTAGTAATTACGCCGCTATCTGCTGAGCCAGTCGAAATTTGCGTTGAAAAGCGTTCAGCACACAATGGGATCTTGATGGGCTCACTGCCCACTATCACAACGTTTAGTACATTTGTCGTATTTCTAACGTTCGATGTTGATGAAGGTGGTGTCAGTGGTGAGGGTTGTGCAGTTGTTGTTTCTATTTTCGATGTCGTTTTTCTTTCCATCAGGTTTTGTTTCTCGTGATATTTACTCACTCACGTCGATTTTTGTTTACTTTCGATTTAATATTTTTCTCCTTTGCTTTTAAAGCTTTTTCTAAGCTGTATGTGTATTATTTTATATTTTTCTCTTTTAGGTTTAATTGGCTTACGGCAAAAGAGGTATGTACTTTTTATTTATTATTTGTAGTGGATTTAAAAACTGTATTTAAAAATATAAATATGTTCATTAATATTGCATCGATAGTCACATTTCCGTACTAAACATTTTTTTTAATACTGTAACTTATTTGTATATTAAAAACATTCTGATTCTTTGTAGGCACACAAATACAGCAAATAAATTTTCTTTATTTATTTTGCAAATGCTTGCTTTAATCTTATCCTGAGTTACAAATACTACATAGTATATATATAAATATATATCTGTATCTATATATATATATATATATACATATATATATAAATTTATATAAATATATATATAAATTTATATAAATATAAATAAATATATATATAAATATATATATAAATATATATATATATATATATATATAAATATATATATATATATATATATATAAATATAAATATATATATATGTATATGTACATACATATACACATGTAGTATTTGTTTATATTACTTCGGTTTAAATTTTTAAACATGTTCCCGTTCATAAGGCCACGAATGTACTGAAATTAAAAATATCAAAAAAATGCGTTGCAAATGTACTCTCTCTCTCACACACATACAAAGTTATACTCAAAAGAGAATGACTAACGCAAACACACACACATTACAAGCAGTGAAAGAGCGAATAAGAATATTGATACGATAAGAAAACAATAAGCTGTCGAGGCTGAGAGCAAAGCACTTCGTTCAAGCTTTTTTTTATAAACACATATACAATCAACAAAAGTTCACAAGTGCACAAGCAGAATAGCTGAGAGATGAACACCACAGTGTGTATTGGAAAAGTAACACGAAGAGTGAAAATAAGATATACGAACAGAAAAATAAACAGAAAATCCGGCGCCAATTGCCTTTTCGTGGATGACCAACAAATTAAAGAGTGGGAGAGAACTATTGTTAGCTGCCCTCATTAGAGCACGTAGTACGGTATATGTAGTATTTTTAAGTTAGGTACCAACTCAAAGCAATGCGAAGACGATAAATTTTGTGCGCTCCATTGTATAGTATGTTGTCGCTTGAGCAGAATGTGTTATACATAAGTATGTAATCATATATGTATGTTTGTTTGTCTTGACTCAATCAGATTATAGAATGTTATCAAAGACTCGCAATAAATTTCAAATACTCATACATTATGTTTTATTTTAAATATATATTTAACAAGATGTGCGACAGTGTATTATAACACATACTGATAAGAAGTATTTTTAAGAAACAACAAAGTGGGATTGTATTTTAAAAAGATATACATATGTACGTATATTTGTTGTCTGTTCAATTATAAAGGTACTTTTACTCTCAAACTTGGCTCGAACCTTGGTTATTTTTTAGGTAGAACTCTTATTGATATATTTACCAGCTTCCAGGTTAGAATTTTTAAATTCGGATTAGGTTAAAAAAGTTTATCATATGATTGAAATCTATCGTGTCAGGTGTTTTAGCAATTTAGCCATGTCAAAGTCTACTGTGCATATATAAATATATAAACGTTTCCCAATAACGATGATAGGATGTTGACAGCTGATAGCGGCCATCTTGTATTTCAGAAATCTGACTTATGTTGATTTTTGTGTTCAGTAAGTTTTGCCATTTAATCATGAATAAGTATAAATACGCTCTTACAACATTTGGAAATTGTAAAAACTTATTACGAAACAAGGAAAAACGTTAACTTCGGTGAAACCAAACTGAAATACCCGTTACACAACACTTTTAATAGTTTATATGTTCACAAGGTGCTTAGATCAAATTTCACGATGAATTTGATCAAATTTGTATGGAGGCTTTATGTTACATTAACCCGATCCTTACCATATCGATGATGTACATTGTAATTGATTTTGCCAAATTTTAATTGGATTCATTCAGAAATAATAAATGTTTTTATACAAAAACTTGAAAGTGGGCGATAGGTTTCTATGGAGGATATACCTAAAAATGGGCGTGACACCTTGGATTTGACATTGGATGACATAAGAAGCGTTTTACCCAATTTGGAGCTAAAATATTCATAAATAATACGTATTTTCATAAAAAAATTCGAAAGTGGGCGTGGCACCTTGATTCTGACTACGACCATAAAAAGCTGAAGTTCAAGATTTCATGTCAATATTTTAAAAACATTCTGAGTAAAACGCATCGCAGCAGACAGATGGACATGGCTGAATCGATTCGTCTCATCGAGCTGATCAATAATATATATATAAAAATCAAAAAGTTTTGTTGTTACTCAAAATTGTGAAAAATTGTGTTTTCGGATGAGGACAAACAAACAAAATTGTCGTTTTTGGTGTAAATCAAACCCTCAAGTCGTTCATGACGCACCATTTCACCCTCAGAAACTTTTAATATTTGGTATAACAACCCTTATTTTTTATTACTGCGGCGCACCGACCCGGCATAGATTTGATTAAATTATCAATTATTTTTCGATCTATGCGTTTCAATTCATCCTTCAGACACGAAAACAAATCGTCTTTGTTGGAAAATCGTTTTGATCCAATATTCCTCTTCAATATTCCAAATAAATTTTCGATTGGGTTTAAATCGGGCGATTGGGCCGGCCAATCAAGCACTTGAATCCCTTTACTTTACCCTTTTGAGGGCAATGACATTATTATGACATTTTTGATCGTACCTCTGCGTATTTTCAAGATAAACGCAATTTTTACCATTTTTTTTTTCAAACCATTTATGGTTATCGTACTTTTTGTTACACTTTTTTGTTTGAAAGCTATCTTTATGAGAAAGGTTTTTTTAAAGTACGCAGAACTACGAGTAAAATGACTGTTTAATGATAAAAATCCGACAATAATTGACCATACCGTTTTCTTCTACTCGAAAAAGACCTACAACCTACACTATAAGATTTCATTGCTATCTCAATAGAGACCAAGATATTCAACTTTAAGTTTTGTGTAATTTTTGTGAATTTTTGAGTATTTTTTGTTGTTGTACTATAAGAACCGTTAGGTGAGAGATAATTACCAATTTTTTGTTTTTTAATTTTGTATGACACAATAATTAATAAAACTGCATTAAAACATTGAATTTAAATATGTTGATTTAAAAATAATTTGATTCAGAAGCTAAATCCAAGCAGTGTTTCTTAGGTTTTGCCCAATACTGTATATATATATATTATATACAATATATTAATATTATATAATATTATATATATATTAATATAAATTGTGTCATTATCAATATTATTTGTTATACATCAGCGTTTCTCGCTAAATTTTCAATTAGAGAATAATTTTCAATTAAGGAACCAAATTTAGACAAACCCAAAATTCGATCTTCCTATTGCAACAACATTTTTCGGTCATATCTAATAAGTTGTCGATCTTAGTTGAAATTATAACAGTGTGCAAAGCACTTTCACTTTCAGGACTGTCATGTGAGTAATGTGGAAATATGTAGTTTAAACTTAAGTAAAAATCTTTAAACATTGAATATAATCTACGTCACTGATGATCATACATCAACTAATTAAAGTTTCATATGGCGGGTATTTGGAGCTTCGGTTCTACCGAAGGTAACGTTTTTCATTGTTTTTTTCCTTGCTTCAATTAGTAAATGACTTAAAGACGAAAGCGAAAGTAAATACTAGTTTCATTAACTGCGCAGCGAAATACTCACCCGGGTTGGTTTTCTCTGTATGGGAGAGGTCAGTTGCTTTGCAAAAAACGCTGTTATAGTCCTTTTTATGTATGTTTATATGTATGATTGTATGCATATATAAACGTCTATATATAAATATGCATAATTAAACGTATCTATGTGAAAGAAAGAAAAAGCTATTTAGCTAGTTCTTTTTACCGCACACATATATAAATCTATTTCACCTAACTGATTCATCTATTCATTTATTCATTCACTCACTCACGACTAAAGTATTTTTCTGTAGATTCGTTTTATGACAAAAGTGAGCAGTAAGACGAAATTTGAAAAAATTTTGACCAAAGATCTAATGGTGGCCTTGAAACCGGATGCGACATATCTTTGGAATGAATAGACGTATAGATTTAAAACTGTGCGCATTTAAAAGATGGTTAGCCTGGCCTGTTCTAAATTTGGATTGATTTTGGATTGATTAGATGTAGAGAAACTAGGCACATTTGAAAGATGGTTAGAAAATATTGTTGGCCTGTTCAAGGAATTTCTGAAATTTAGACCTGGGTACCATAGGTGGACCCAACATGATTTCAGGTGAGCACTCAGACGTGATATGGACCATTTTTGACCCGGGCCCAAAGCGGGCCTTAAAACCAGAAAAGCCATATTTATGGAATCAATAGACGTAAAGGAATTGAAGCTGAGCGCATTTCAAAGATGATTGAAAAATATTTTTGGTCTGTTCAAGGGATTTCCAAAAGTTGGTTCTGGGACTAATAGGTGGACCCAGACTAGATTTTTTAACCAAATTTTTTTTTTTTTTTATATTTTAGGTTAGCACTCAGGCGTGATTCAAACCCTAAATTTTATCAATTTTTAATTTGCTGTAGAATTAAATTACGGAAAAGGTGATTACTTGTGCGAGATTTTGAAACATTTTAACTAGGGGCTCAATGGGGCCTAAAACCAGAAAGAGATATCTTTGGAAAGAGTAAAACAAGAGACTTGTTATAAGTCGCATTTGAAAGATGACTAAAAATGATTTTAAGTTGTTGAAGGGGTTCTGTATTTGGACCTTTGGTCCAGCGGGGCACACTGAGCCAAAATTTTATTAACTGTTAAACATCTTTTTTTTTTTTAGTTTTTTTCTGTATATTTAAAGTACAACATACATAGGTATGAGAATACCCAGAAATTTTGTATGGGGCGCATTTAAAAGATGGTTTAATGTTTTGGTTTTTGAAGGATTTTCGATAATCTCTTTGCTTTCAATGTTTAGCTTGGCGACTATGTTCTCATCGACTCTTCTCTCACCACTTTTAAGAATTTATTTAGTTGACAAGTAGAAGGCAAAGCAAAAAAAAACCGAGCAATGCTGCGGGTATTAGCAAGTTTATATATATATATTTTTTTTTTTTTTTTGGTCCAACGAATTCTTCACGGCAATGAATGCAATGAGTTTTATTTTTATTAAAAAAAAAATAAACCTCACAGAATAAGTTTTACATAATTTTTTTTAAATATTTCTTATTTAATAAGTTTTATGTCTATTTTTTATTCTCAAAATAACACTTATCAAATGAAACAAAAAAAATAATCCTCAGATAATAATTCTTACAGTCGTAAAGATAAAAGTAAAAACTTAAAAATAATTTATTTAGTATTTAAATATACCCAATACTTTTTTTCGTGCTCCCATATGTTAAGCTGTACGCGCAGTAAAAACACTGCAGTAATTTTGTTAACTAGTCCGATTTTAAAATAGTTGCATAACTAATTGTAATATTGCTAGAACTTAACAGGTTGCAAAGTGGGTAGATGAGGGTCAGTTAAGCAACAAAAACAAGTATCGAATCGTTATAATTGTTGGTCTCTTATGGTATTTTTTATACCCGCCGCTCACTTTTCAAGTTAAAGTTTTAAAATCAAAGTGCCACGCCTATTTTAAGGTATAGTTCCCATACGAACTAACCGCTTTTTTCGATTTTTTTTTTATTAAAATAGATATTTTTTCTTTAAATGTATTCACTCCAAATTGGGTAAAAAATACTTAGGTAGTTGACCACATTATTGTGTCTAAACTTTGGTTCTATAGAACTATTGATTCTAAGCCATCCTTTCCCCAAATTTTACCAAAGCTACTGATGATCAAAAATAAACTAAACCAAGATGTGGCGGGTATTTGAGCATCGTTTCCACCGAGGTAATCGTTTTTCCTTGTTTTTTTTTTTTTACAAGAATAAAGAAGAAACAGCTGAATGTTCCGTTTTCGTGTGTACAAAAACAAGGAAAAACGTTAACTTCGGTGGAACCGAAGCTGAAATACCCGTTACATAACACTTTAATACTTTAAATGTTCACCAGGTGCTTAGATTAAATTTCACGATAAATTTTGTCAAATTTGTATGGAGGCTTTATGTTATATTAGCCCGATCCTTACCATATCGATAGTGTTCACTAAGGCGGACATTGGAATTGATTTAACCAAATTTTAATTGAATTCATTCAGAAAAAATAATTGATTTCATACAAAAAATCGAAAATGGGCAGAAAGTTTGTATGGGGGGCTATATTTAAAAATGCGCGTGGCACCTTGGATTTAACATTGGATGACATAAGAAGTGTTTTTACCCAATTTATAGTGAATATATTAATAAATAATACGAATTTTCATACAAAAAAAATCGAAAAAAGTGGTAAGTTTGTATGGGGGCTATATCTAAAAATGGGCCCGGCAACATTTTTTTGATATGGGATGCCATTAGAAGTGTTTTTACCGCAAGTTGTAATAAAAGCATTCATAAATAATAACTATTTTCATACAAAAAATCGAAAAAAGTGGTTAGTTTGTATGGGGGCTATATCTAAAAATGGGAGTGGCACCTTGGTTCTGACATACAAACTAAATAGGAGCACAAAAAGCTTAAGTTTCAAATTTCCGAGTAAAACGCATCGCAACAGACAGATATACAGACATGGCTAAATCGATTCGTCTCATCGAGCTGATTAATAATATATATACATACTCTATGCCTCCTTTAATGCGTTGCAAACTTTCAGACAAACTGAATATACCCGTTTACACTATGTGAAACGTGTATAAAAAAACGTAAAGTGTTTCATTATAAATATATCGTAAAAGTGAGAATGGTAAGTGAAATAATTTGTTTACTACAAAAAAATAAATTTGTTTAAATTAGAAACAACAGAGGTAGCACGAAAAAGGCATAAATAATGCATAAATGTTAATACTTTTTAACTAATTTTCAGCATATACAAATATTAGCAACAACAACAAAAACAGAAGCTAAAAAATACTTATGGATGTGTGTACAGAAGTGCGGTACGTGTATTGCATTTATAAAATTTAATTTATTATTATCATTATTAAATATTTATACTTTTTTATTTATTTTACAGTAAAAGAAGCATATTTGTAACAACAGCGACCAGAGTAGCAGCTGTGGCATGCATTGCAGACAGAGTATTTTTTGAAGGAAATTTCTTTTGAAAATATTAAAATTAAATATTAACTAAATATGTATATTAGGGTGGTCCAAAAAAAAGTTGTATGCGCTCATCCCCTAGGATTGTTCTATATCGAAAAAAGAAGACCCGAATTTTTATAAATCAGAAAATATTTAATGATATTGAGAAAGCCCCTAGAGTTTCTCATGTATAGTACTTTATATGGGAAAATAATACTTTTTGTTAGATTTATGTTAGTTAAGAAACCTAGAAAATGAATATTTCTTAACCGGATAAGCATGTTTCTCTTCACAAATGATCGTGGAAGAACTAATAATCATATTTTAATTTTTAATTATTAACTATTTTTTACAGAATTTCAAAAAAGAAAAAAAAAAAAACGTAAAAATGGGAAGAAAACGAAAAACAATAACTTTTCTTACTTTTATAAAAAAAAAAAAATAGTTTTCAAAAATTAAATAATAAATGATTGGATGCTATTCTATGAAGTTTATGAAGAGAAACGATACCGATATCATCCGGTTAAAAAAAATTAATTTTCCAAGTTTCTACATTAATTATACGAAAAAGTGTTATATTTTCATTTGTGTTATATTTTCAAATTTGTAGAAAAATATTTTCGATACATTTTTGGACCACACTAATATATGATATAAATTTAAACAAATGAAATAAAACAAATATATTGAAAAATAAAAAAATGAGATGATCTAGTATTTTTCCATATTAAACGCAACTAGAATACAACTGTATACGGACAAACTGGTATGTAACTGTATAAAAACTGGTCTGCAGCTACATAGAAAGGGACAGCCCGTTGCATTGAAATAAAACAGAAACAAAACCAGTTGTGGTCGAAGCAACTAGTATATGTCTGTATGCAAACTAGTCACTTTTTTCTCACTACTTAACAATTACATCCGTAAACCTAGAAAAACAAACCAGCCTTATCTAAAAAATCAAATGGGCTGTTCTAAAAAATAATGGCTATCATACTAAACATTAAAAATAACTAAAAATATTGGTGGAGTAAATGGTCCAAATAAGCTTAAAACTGTGAACATGAATGATGATAAAAGATGGCACTCTACTCCATTATGGTGTATAAAATTAAATTAAAATTGAAAAAGTAATGGGAATATTCAGCTTTAATAATAATGAACAAGTTGATTATAAAAGTACCATTGACCACGATTGAAAGTTTCGTTTTTTCAAAGAAACATAAGCCAAAAGATCAAAATACGTTAAAAAATGTAACTTTCAATAATTTTTTTTTTTTACTTTTTTAAACTTTTAATTTGTATTTTTTTTTTTATATTGTTGGAAAAGTCATATTTTTTATAAATTTTTTAATATTTGCTCGACACTTTCGATATTTTGAACTATTTCGACTTGTACTAATCTAAAAAATACTTAGGTAGTTGACCACATTATTGTGTCTAAACTTTGGTTCTATAGAACTATTGATTCTAAGCCATCCTTTCCCCAAATTTTACCAAAGCTACTGATGATCAAAAATAAACTAAACCAAGATGTGGCGGGTATTTGAGCATCGTTTCCACCGAGGTAATCGTTTTTCCTTGTTTTTTTTTTTACAAGAATAAAGAAGAAACAGCTGAATGTTCCGTTTTCGTGTGTACAAAAACAAGGAAAAACGTTAACTTCGGTGGAACCGAAGCTGAAATACCCGTTACATAACACTTTTAATACTTTAAATGTTCACCAGGTGCTTAGATTAAATTTCACGATAAATTTTGTCAAATTTGTATGGAGGCTTTATGTTATATTAGCCCGATCCTTACCATATCGATAGTGTTCACTAAGGCGGACATTGGAATTGATTTAACCAAATTTTAATTGAATTCATTCAGAAAAAATAATTGATTTCATACAAAAAATCGAAAATGGGCAGAAAGTTTGTATGGGGGCTATATTTAAAAATGCGCGTGGCACCTTGGATTTAACATTGGATGACATAAGAAGTGTTTTTACCCAATTTATAGTGAATATATTAATAAATAATACGAATTTTCATACAAAAAAAAATCGAAAAAAGTGGTAAGTTTGTATGGGGGCTATATCTAAAAATGGGCCCGGCAACATTTTTTTGATATGGGATGCCATTAGAAGTGTTTTTACCGCAAGTTGTAATAAAAGCATTCATAAATAATAACTATTTTCATACAAAAAATCGAAAAAAGTGGTTAGTTTGTATGGGGGCTATATCTAAAAATGGGAGTGGCACCTTGGTTCTGACATACAAACTAAATAGGAGCACAAAAAGCTTAAGTTTCAAATTTCCGAGTAAAACGCATCGCAACAGACAGATATACAGACATGGCTAAATCGATTCGTCTCATCGAGCTGATTAATAATATATATACATACTCTATGCCTCCTTTAATGCGTTGCAAACTTTCAGACAAACTGAATATACCCGTTTACACTATGTGAAACGTGTATAAAAAAACGTAAAGTGTTTCATTATAAATATATCGTAAAAGTGAGAATGGTAAGTGAAATAATTTGTTTACTACAAAAAAATAAATTTGTTTAAATTAGAAACAACAGAGGTAGCACGAAAAAGGCATAAATAATGCATAAATGTTAATACTTTTTAACTAATTTTCAGCATATACAAATATTAGCAACAACAACAAAAACAGAAGCTAAAAAATACTTATGGATGTGTGTACAGAAGTGCGGTACGTGTATTGCATTTATAAAATTTAATTTATTATTATCATTATTAAATATTTATACTTTTTTATTTATTTTACAGTAAAAGAAGCATATTTGTAACAACAGCGACCAGAGTAGCAGCTGTGGCATGCATTGCAGACAGAGTATTTTTTGAAGGAAATTTCTTTTGAAAATATTAAAATTAAATATTAACTAAATATGTATATTAGGGTGGTCCAAAAAAAGTTGTATGCGCTCATCCCCTAGGATTGTTCTATATCGAAAAAAAGAAGACCCGAATTTTTATAAATCAGAAAATATTTAATGATATTGGAAAGCCCCTAGAGTTTCTCATGTATAGTACTTTATATGGGAAAATAATACTTTTTGTTAGATTTATGTTAGTTAAGAAACCTAGAAAATGAATATTTCTTAACCGGATAAGCATGTTTCTCTTCACAAATGATCGTGGAAGAACTAATAATCATATTTTAATTTTTAATTATTAACTATTTTTTACAGAATTTCAAAAAAAAAAAAAAAAAAAACGTAAAAATGGGAAGAAAACGAAAAACAATAACTTTTCTTACTTTTATAAAAAAAAAAAAATAGTTTTCAAAAATTAAATAATAAATGATTGGATGCTATTCTATGAAGTTTATGAAGAGAAACGATACCGATATCATCCGGTTAAAAAAAATTAATTTTCCAAGTTTCTACATTAATTATACGAAAAAGTGTTATATTTTCATTTGTGTTATATTTTCAAATTTGTAGAAAAATATTTTCGATACATTTTTGGACCACACTAATATATGATATAAATTTAAACAAATGAAATAAAACAAATATATTGAAAAATAAAAAAATGAGATGATCTAGTATTTTTCCATATTAAACGCAACTAGAATACAACTGTATACGGACAAACTGGTATGTAACTGTATAAAAACTGGTCTGCAGCTACATAGAAAGGGACAGCCCGTTGCATTGAAATAAAACAGAAACAAAACCAGTTGTGGTCGAAGCAACTAGTATATGTCTGTATGCAAACTAGTCACTTTTTCTCACTACTTAACAATTACATCCGTAAACCTAGAAAAACAAACCAGCCTTATCTAAAAAAATCAAATGGGCTGTTCTAAAAAATAATGGCTATCATACTAAACATTAAAAATAACTAAAAATATTGGTGGAGTAAATGGTCCAAATAAGCTTAAAACTGTGAACATGAATGATGATAAAAGATGGCACTCTACTCCATTATGGTGTATAAAATTAAATTAAAATTGAAAAAGTAATGGGAATATTCAGCTTTAATAATAATGAACAAGTTGATTATAAAAGTACCATTGACCACGATTGAAAGTTTCGTTTTTTCAAAGAAACATAAGCCAAAAGATCAAAATACGTTAAAAAAATGTAACTTTCAATAATTTTTTTTTTACTTTTTTAAACTTTTAATTTGTATTTTTTTTTTATATTGTTGGAAAAGTCATATTTTTTATAAATTTTTTAATATTTGCTCGACACTTTCGATATTTTGAACTATTTCGACTTGTACTAATCTAACAAGAGCCAATTTGTTCTGTCTCCCTCTTATTAATATTGAAATTTGAAATTGCAATGTAAGAATTCTATGCTTAGTAGTACATACTTATTTTTACAATATATAAAAAAGATATAGTTTTTATATTGTTACATTGATTTTATAATTTTTTTTTTATTTATATTTGTTACAGGGTAGAAGAGATCGAAGATCAATGAAACATATACATTGACAACCTTCTGCTGCACAGTGGTCCAAATGACCAAGCCAGTTCCATTTGATAAAATTTTTGATCTTTGAAAAACTATTATCCCAGTGATTTTATCGACTTTTTAATTTTTTTGAATTTGTATATACAGCTGTGAACATATCTTTTCGCAGGTAGATCACAATACTCTCCCATCTTTTGACTGCATTTTAGGTTCGCTTAAAAAGCAAACATTATTATTTTATTAGTCAGTAAACTGGTTTTATTTAAAGAAAATTGTGTAATTATTAAATCATAGTTATTTCTTCTAGTACATACATGTTAATTTTTCGTAATAATTAAACGTCCTTGAATTAATTGGTCCTACAAATTGGTTTACATTGGTTTCATTTGGGTGTGGGGTTTGAAATTTTAATAATTGCTTTTTAATTGAAAATTGTTTAATCTGAACATACAAAACGAGGTAAGTACAATGTTTTGAACAATTGTACTGGCTAATTTATAGTAATTTATTGTTTTTTTATACGTAATAAAAGCACTTTAAATTTAAAATAAGTAATAAGTTTTGCATGGTCACCTTACACTGAACTATTTTTGAACCTGTTTGCAACCTTGGTATAAACTAATTGTGACAGTGTACCCGTAGACTTCAAATAAATATGCAAGTGGAAAAAGTTTAGAACAACTTTAACTGTAGTAAATCATATTTGCTTGATTTTTAATTGAAAAGGTTATGAATAGTGACATTGCATTGTGGGCCAGGATGCTATCAAAACTAGCCAAAATTCAATATTAGCATATTGGCTCGAAACGTTTTGTTCTGAGGTTTTTGGTGTCGCTGATTACGAATCTGACATTAGATTTTAAAAATTAAAAATAGTGGACGATCTTTTTCAAATCGACTCTTTAAATATAAAAGTACCTTCGACGAAAATGCAATTCTCAACAATTGAAAGTCAAATTCCGCAGTAGAAATATATTTGTCATTATTAATGACATTTCTCAATAATTTTAAAAAGCATTGGACAAGGAAAAGTGAGTCAAAGGGTTACACCATCGGCTGGTATTGGTGTAGCTCTGATTCGAATTCCACACAGTCCGTGTATTTTCATTCACGGAAAGCTTTTTTATTCATTTTATACCCGTCACACATATGTCAGAAAGTTTGTAACACATGAATGGAGACGCCGTTGAGCCCTAAAAGTATATATATTCTTAATTAGCCTGACGAGACGGTCTAGCCATGTCCCTCTCTCTGTAGTTACACGTTTCATTCACTCAGTTTTAAAGATGAAATTCGTTAAAGTGTTAAAATTAAAGTTTCACCCCCCATTTTTAGGCGTAGCCCCCATACAAATTTTTGTTTCGAGTTTCTTTTTGTTGAAGCGATTTGTGTCAAATGCGGTAAAAACACTTCTAATAGCAATCCATATTTAGAAAAGGACCTTGTGTTTTTTATGAAACCGATTTATTTCAAATATACTCAAATTAATTATTGTAGCAGCCAATAGGACACATGATTAAAGTAGGATCATAATATAAAGCATATATATAATATATAACTCTTTTATATATAAACTGAACGCACATATTCATTCAAGAAATGATAATCTAATCATCGAGTGACGGGTATACTATATAGCCCTCATATTTTAAGTTTTTATATGAAAAATGATTTATTTATGAAGCGATTTATTTTATATATGGCAAAAACATTTCTTATAGCAACCTATGTTCAGAAAAAGACCCATCAAATATGGTCAAAACACTTCTTGCCGCAACTAATGATGACAATATGAAACATTACTGAAGCATGTAGGCCTCATACAAACAGAACGACCGTATTTATTTAAGAAAAGTTAGTCTAATCATTAGTGGAGGACATTGAAGCTTCGGTTCCACCGAAGTTAGAGCTTTTCCTCGTTTAAATGTTTTTCTATTCAAATTATAAATACAAATAAGGAACTATTAGATGTTAATTACCCAACTTATATATCACGATGCCATCCTTTGTTATTGATCAGTGTTTCTCGCTTTTTTTTTATACCCGTCACACACAGTGTGGAGGGTATTATCATTTTGTCAGAAAGTTTGTAACGCATTAAAGGAGACATCTTAGACCCTATAAAGTATATATATTTTTGATCAGCTCGACGAGACGAGTCGATCTAGCCATGTCCGTCTGTCTGTCTGTAAGCGTTTCATTCGCTCAATTTTAAAGATATTGACCTGAAACTCGGAACTTAAGCTTTTCTCAGTCCTAAGCAGTTCAAGTGTTAAAATCAAAGAGCCGCGCCCTTTTTAAGGTATAGCCCCCATACAAACTTACCGTTTTTTCGGATTTTTTCTATGAAAATAGCTATTATTTATGAATGTAGTCACTCCAAGTTGGGTAAGTTTGTATGGGGACTATGGCTAATGTCATCTAATGTTAGATCCAAGCTGCCACGCCCATTTTTAGCTATAGCCCCTAAACAAACTTACAGCCCATTTTCGAATTTTATATGAAAATAGCTATTAATTATGAATGTTGTCACTCCAAGTTGGGTAAAAATACTTCTAATATCATCCAATGTCAAATCCAAGCTGCCACGCCCATTTTTAGCTATAGCCCCCATACAAATTTACCGCCCATTTTCGAATTTTTGTATAAAAATAGGTATTATTTATGAGAATATTCACTCAAATTTGGGTAAAAACACTTCTAATGACATCCAATAACAAAACCAAGGTGCTACGCCCATTTTTAGCCATAGTCCCCATACAAACTTATCGATTATTTTCGAACAAATGTATGAAAAAGTAATTATTTTCGAATATCTATATATATAACAAGAAAAAACGTTAACTTCGGTGGAACCGAAGCTGAAATACCCGTTACACAACACTTTTTATAGTTTATATGTTCACCAGGTGCTTAGATTAAATTTCACGATGAATTTGGTCAAATTTGTATGGAGGCTTTATGTTATATTTGCCCGATCCTTACCATATCGAAAGTGTTCACTTAGATGGACATTGGAATTGATTTTACCAAATTTAATTGAATTCATTTTGAAATAGTAAATGTTTTCATATAAAAACTCGAAAATGGGCGGTAAGTTTGTATGGAGGCTATACATAAAAATGGGCGTGGCGCCTTAGATTTAACATTGGATGACATAAAAAGTGTTCTTACCCTATTTGGATTAAATATATTCATAAATAATACGTATTTTCATACAAAAAATAGAAAAAAGTGGTAAGTTTGTATGGGGGCTATATCTGAAAATGGGCGTGGCAACATTCTTTTGATATTGGATGCAATTAGAAGTATTTTTACCCTATATTGTAGTAAAAGCATTTATAAATACTAACTATTTTCATACAAAAAGTCGAAAAAATTGGTAAGTTTGTATGGGGGCTATATCTAAAAATGGGCGTGGCACCTTGATTCTGGTATACAAAATAACTAGGAGCACAAAAAGCTTAAGTTTCAAATTTCATGTCAATATCTTTAAAACTTTCCGAGTAACAGCCATCGCAACAGACAGACAGACGGACAGACAGACGGACATGGCTAAATCGATTCGTCTCATCGAGCTGATCAATAATATATATACTTTATGGGGTCTCCGATGTCTCCTTCAATGCGTTGCAAACTTTCGGACAAACTGAATATACCCGTTTACACTTTGTGTAACGGGTATAAAAATATATAGCTATGCGTTAACAACGCTAAAACTCGAGAATGACTCGACCGATTTGAAATATTTTTTTTTTGTTTTGTTGCTCTCATCATAGATGTGGTCAGAAAGGAAAAAAAAATTGGAAAATTTTGAACCGGGGCTAATGGGGGCCTTGAAATCGGAAAAGCCATATCTTTGGAGTGTTTGAACTATTTTTTGTTTTGTTTTGTTGCTCTCATAATAGATGTGGTCAGAAAGTAAAAAAAAATTGAAAATTTCGACCCGGGGCCTAATGGGAGCCTTAAAACCGGAAAAGCCATATATTTGGAGTGAATAGACGTTGGGACTTGAAACAGGGCTCATTTGAAAGATGGTTAAAAAACATTTTTGGCGTTCAAGGTGTTCAAGGGATTTCCGGAATTTGGACCTGGGACCCATTTGTGGACCCAATATAGATTTTTTGAACAATTTTTTTTTATTACAGGTGAGCACTTAGACGGGATTTTAGAAAATTTTGACCCGGGGCCTAATGAGAGCCTTTAAAAAAAGTCATACATTTGGATTGAATAGACGTAGAGACTTGAAACTGGGCGCATTTGAATGATGGTTAGTTGTGTCTATGGGATTTCCAAAATTTCCACCCACATTTTTTGAATAATTTATATTTAGCCACCGAAGAGAAGCAAAAAAAAAAAAAACGCGAGCAAAGCCGTGGGTACCTGCTATATAATATATAAAAATATCATGTCACAGCGTTTGTAACGATACTCCACGAAAACGGGTTGACTGATTCTTATGAAATTTTGTGTGTATATTTAGTTGGTCTAAGAATCGGACATAAACTATTTTCCATACCACTAATTGGAGTGGCGGGCGTTGTCCCCATTGAATTAATCATTAATTCATCTAATATTTCCTGAAACAACTCCACGTTTTTCAATTAAATTTTGTAGATGTCTATTTTTTGGTCCAACTTACACAAAAATGGAAGTATGTAGTTTTAGAAAAATGGGCGGTGGGCCTGGCTCCCATAGCAGTATTTGAGATAAATTTAATTCGGTATACATGTTTAAAAAAAGTTTGAAAAAAAAAACGGACGATGGGCGAGGCACCATTAAAGCGATCAAAAAAATTAATTTTATTTTTGCAAATAATTGAACAAGAGAAATGAAACTCGGTATAAATGTTATTGCACAGAGAAAAGTATAATCCATTGGAAAAATGAGCGGTGGGTGAACCAAAAAAAAAATTCGTCTTATTTTTCCAAATAATTGAGCTAGAGAAATGAAATAAGGTATTACTACATGACCCAAGCAAGGCCGGGTAGTTCAGCTAGTATATTTATAAATGTATTTAAGCCACTGATGATCACACATAAACTATTCAAAGATTCGTGTGACGAGTATTTAAGCTTTGGTTCCACCAAAGTTAACGTTTTTCTTGTTTTTTAATTCATTTAAAATGTTAAAATTTTCTTGTCAATTTTTTTTTTGTTTTTTTTTATTTATTTATTTTACCTTTTCCAAAGGATATTTTATGTGAAAATCAAAGACTCACAATTAGATATTAGCCCAAATAATGCTGGTATAACCCAAGTCATAGCTGTTATATTAGGGCCAGTGCCTAACACAAATTATTCTCCATTTATGCCTGTAAATTGTTTTGTCACTGTTGCAAATTATGCTGATGACACTGCTACACTAGCCACAGTGCAGTTGATGCTTCAAATACTCTCCAGGTGAACTACAAACCGCATATCAAAGCTAAGGCTCAACAGCTTAAGCACAAACAAAAAAGATTATATTGGTTAATGAATCCAAAGTCCAAACTCAGCTTTGAAAATAAACTATTATTATACAAGTCGATGTTAAAACCGGTGTGGACATATGGCATTCAGACATTGGGTACCACAAGTAATTCCATTGTAGAGAATTTACAAAGATATCAAAGACTTAAAGAATGATATGGAATGCCCCCTGGTTTGTCTCTAATCAATGCATTCATAAGAACTTTAATATATGTACAATAAAAAAGGAAATTAGAAAAGCAAGTACGTAAGTATGCAAGCAAGTAAGAACACCAACTCAAGAGACACGCAGGGTTAAACGATTACATTTTCTTGACCTGCCGTTTAGACCTTCATAGTATTTGAGTTTACTATACTTCATTACAATAACCTGGCGTTTAGACCTTTAAAGTATTTAGATTTACTATACCTCATTACAATATATTATGATTTAGCGATATTATATGTAAAAATTAATTATATATATATATATATAATTGTTTACCAAAGTGCCATTGTAATTTTACTTATTAAATCAAAATTGTATTTAATAATAAAAAAAATTTAAAAACATTCTAAAAAAAAAAAACTTCAAACCAAATTCAAACATTGTTTTGCGCTCAACATGAAAATTATTATTGGGTGTACAAATTGAAAACAGCCATTTTTTATTTCCAAAATTTGACCACCAAGCATTCGCAAGTTCATGTTGCGTCTGACAGGAATCTTCCTGTAGTAAATTCACCAAATCAGTTTTTTTTATACCCGTTACACATAGTGTGAACGGGTATATTCAGTTTGTCAAAAAGTTTGTAAAGTATATATATTCTTGATCAGCTCGATGAGACGAATCGATCTAGCCATGTCCGTCTGTCTGTCCGTCTGTTTGTTGCTATGCGATCTTTTCGATGAAGATATAAAGATATTGAGCTGAAATTTTAAACTTAAGCTTTTCTCGGCAACGACTAGGTTAAGTTCGAAAATGAGAGTGCCACGCCCATTTTTAGGTATAGCCCCCATACAAACTTATCGATTTTTTTCGATTTTTTTTTTTAAATAGTAATTATTTATGAATGTACTCGCTCCCAATTGGGTAAAAACATTTTTTTGGTCATCCAGGGTCAAATCCAAGACGACACGCCCATGTAACGGGTATTTCAGCTTCGGTTCCACCGAAGTTAACGTTTTTCCTTGTTTTTTTATGAATTTGTGACGCTTCTTATCTTCAACTACTATTTTTTTTGTAGCCTATAAACTATTCCCTCACCATAAGTTTCAACAATCATTCGAAGCGCCTTAGGCTCAAATTCCTTTAAATTGAAGGCGAAACACAACACTTATTTAATGTAATCGTCGCTATTTTCACTCATTAAAAATATTTTATAAAAATAAAAAAACTCACTTATTTTTAAAATACACAAACACATCTAATCTAACGTATTAGAAATAAACATTTTAACAGTATTTTCAGCTGAGCCGTCTATTGCAAAACAAAAAGGCTATACTCGTATATTGTATTATTAAAGTTTGTGGAGTACTGTTATAAGGTAAATTAAAAATGAAAGTAAGCATTAAAAAGTTTTCAAAAAATACATTTGTAAAAATTATGCCAGCTGAAGACAAAACAATCTTTTTAAATATAAAATGTTTTAGAGAAATAAGACTGTGAAATTCTCAAAGCTCATCGACAGATATTAAATTTACAAATTTTGGTTATGTTTACATATGTTCCAGCGCTAAAAACGGTTAGCAAAAAAATTTGAAATAAGATATCTGCGAAGAAAATTTAAGCCACATTTTTGTAGTCAGATGTGTCATAAACTTGTGACCTATTTCACTTCAATGATTTTAAAATTAAAATATTTAGGTCTCCCATTAATCATAAAAAAAAATCGAGTTTTTACCTTTTGTTTACGAAGAATTCTAAAGTAAATTTAAATTAATTGAAAATGTAACAATTTTGCGATTTGCAATACTCGGAGTATGTGTGAACATATTTTTAGGCAATCTATATTTAAAATTTTTAATTAACTAAAGCAAACATTTAGGGGCAGCTTCTTATCGCGTGTTCATAAGCAATTTCTGTATCTAATAAAGACGATGTCAAGAATTTTAAAAATTACTGATGTACAATAAGAAGCATTCTACAGTGCTTTCAGAATTACAGCCATGCTTTATTTACAATGATGGTAAAATCAAGTTAGTTTATTTATAAAAATTTGAAAGTGTATCTTTGGGCTTGTACAATCTTGGCAAGATTAAAAAACTAATGTTATCACGTAATAGTTATTATATGTCATTACATACGTATTTCATTCTAAAACAAACGTAAAAGTTGTTGTATATTTCATTCTCAATCCATTTTCTTGTATTCTATATGGGAAAACGGCTATCGGTAATAAACCGATTAGTTATTACGACCTGACGAAATCCTAAATTGTTGTTGGTTTGACTAAATTTTTTACTCACTAAATTAAGACATGACTAGAAAATAATTACATATTTAAAATTTAAATTCTGAATCAATTATATTAAAAAGTGCAAAGTTAATTTCTATAAGCATCGTAGAGTTTGTGCGAATGTATGTAACAGACAGAAATAGGCAAGATAGACCCTATAAAGTATATATATTCTTGATCAGCATTGGAAGGTGAGTCGAATTAACAATGTCTGTCTGTCTGTCCGTCCGTCTGTCCGTCCTGCTGTCTGCCGTATGAGAGAGATTATCTCGGAGACTATAAGAGATAGGGCCATAATTGAAACTTAGACTCTCCTGAGCCGTCAAGTGTTCACTTGCAAACGGTTTTTCTCTAGACCCATTTTAAGGGGTACCCCCCATACAAATGTACCCCAAAATTTTGGGTTTTTGCATAAAAACGTCACTATTTTTATTATACGAAGTTCAAATTTAGTATAAAATATGTCTATGATAGTCCCAATATGGGTAGGACCAACAAAAATTTAGGTACAAATGTACCCCAAAATTTTTGTATTTTTGCACAAAAACGTCATAATTTCTTATTCTAGGAAGTCTAAATTTAGTATAAATTATGCCTAGGATAGTTCCAACGAAATAGACCAATATGGGTAGGTCCAACAAAATTTAAGGTATAGCCCCCATACAAAGACATACCCGATTTTCAAAATTTTTGTATTAAAATTCAATTCAGCTTTCTTTCTTCACTTCAGCGTTTTTTATACCCGTCACATATAGTGTGAACGGGTATTATCATTTTGTCCGAAAGTTTGCAACGCATGGAAGGAGACATCGGAGACCCTATAAAGTATATATATTCTTGGTCAGCTCGATGAGACGAATCGATTTAGCCATGTCCGTCTGTCTGTCCGTCTGTCTGTCTGTCTGTCCGTCTGTCTGTTGCGATGGCTGTTACTCGAAAAGTTTTAAAGATATTGACCTGAAATTCGAAACTTAAGCTTTTTGTGCTCCTTAGTTAGTTTGTATACCAGAACCAAGGTGCCACGCCCATTTTTAGGTATAGCCCCCATACAAACTTACCGTTTTTTTCCGATTTTTTGTATAAAAATTGTAATTATTTATGAATGTATTCGCTCCCAATTGTGTAAAAACATTTCTTTTGTCATCCAGTGTCAAAACCAAAATGCCACGCCCTCTTTTAGGCATAGCCTCCATATAAACTTTCCGTTTTTTCCGATTTTTCCGATTTTTTGTAAAAAAATACTATTTATTTATGCATATATTCACTCAAATTTGGTTAAAAACACTTTTAATGTCATCCAATGTCAAATCAGATGAGCCACGCCCATTTTTTGGTATAGCCCCCATACAAACTTTCCGACCATTTTCGATTTTTTGTATGAAAATGGTTATTATTTATTCATGTATTTACTCCATATTGGGTAAAAACTCTTCCAATATCATGGTGCCACGCCCATTTTCAGGTGTTTCTTGCATTCAACCTTACCGGCCATTTCCAGATATATTCGAGAAATATGTTGTTATACATATCTGTATTTTTAGCTCAAAATTTGAACTTAATATTGTGTGTAAACTTGGGTGACCACTGATGATTACACATAAACTCTTTAAAGATTCGTGTGACGGGTATTTAAGCTTCGGTTCTACCGAAGTTAACGTTTTTTCTTGTTCTTGTTTGGGTTATGTTTTGCATTTACTTTTAATTTCACTTACTCAAAGAATGCTAATTTGAAATCAAAAACAACTTGACGATTTTCGTTTCTCAGTGCACCCGAATTCGCAAATGGAAAAATTCCAAATTTTTGCGGGAGCATTGTTGAAAGGCTTTTAAATTGTTATCGGCAAAATAAATTAAAACTATTTTTTACTAATAATAATCGTAATGAAGTCCTGTAAACAAATTTGCACAATTTAAAAATCCATCCATCTAAAAATTTATCAAAGCATGATATTAAGGGTTCAAAATTTAACGTAACGGATCCGTGGCCTTTCAACACTCCTTAGACAAAGAATACCAACGTCGGTAATGAGTTAAAAAAGCGCACTAGGCAACGTAAATAATCTATATTATATATTATAAACTTGGGATGATTTTTATTATAATTAATAATGTTGGATTGATTTGTATGTAATTTTTATTTAATTAAATATTTGTTTTTATTTGGTCTTAAGATTAGGTACCAAAAAAATTTTTTTGTACAATAACTTGAAAAATTATGGGTATTTATGAAGGAAAAGCCTATTTGCTTGGATACACTGCGATACACAAAATCGCCGTTCACTTTCAGTCGCAGTGTGACTGCAATTTTTAAACCACTTTGAAAAAATCACCGAAAGTGTTTTTTTTTTTGTCAACAATAGTCAATAGTCTCCACCACAATTGGTTTCATACGATAGGCAGACAACAGGACATGGCTAATTGACTCGACATAGTCTTGCACATCATTTTCGGTTCGTTACATATATCCGACCAAACTAAATATAAATTTATGTCACACTTGATCTTACATCTATGAGAGCAATCCTTGTTTGAAAGGTCAGCTAGTCTAGAAAAGGTAGGTCAGATAGTCATACAAAAGTATGGCGCTTACTGAAGAGATGTAGAACAAAAAGACCATTGATATAGAGAAATTCCATCCACGGCTCTTTCCGAATTTCTTTATTGTTAACATTTATACTAATAAAAAAGTTTTGATATGATGTGTGTTACTTTTATACACGAATGTCTCACATTAGTTCATATTTATGAAGAGAAGTACATTTTTACATAGTGTAAACGGGTGTATTCAGTTTGTACGCATTAAATATAATTGATCAGTTCGATGAGACGAATCGATTCAACCATGTCCGTCTGTCTGTGACATGAAATTTTAAACTTAAACTTTTTTTGTCCTAGGCAGTTTGTATGTCAGAAACAAGGTGCCACGACTATTTTTAGGTATAGCCCCCATACAAACTTACTGGCCATTTTGAATTTTTCTATGAAAATATTTAATATTTCTGAATGAATTCAGTTAAAATTTGGTAAAATCTATTCCAATGTCCACCTAAGTGAACACTATCGATATAAGGATCGGTCTAATATAACATAAAGCCGTCATACAAATTTGACCAAATCCATTGTAAAATTTAATCTAAGCCCCTGGTGAACATATAAACTATGAAAATTGTTGTGTGACGGATATTTCAGCATCGGTTTCACCGAAGTTACCGTTTTTCCTTGTAGGAATTTAATTAAGTTTTTGAATTGACTTGAACAGACTTACTAATAATCAAAAAATAAAGTCGACTCTAGTTGGTGTCGACACTAAATTTAGTATCGACTCTAAATTAATTTCGTACAAATATATATTTTCGAGTTACTATAAACATTTTTGGGATTTTTTAATCAAGCTTTGTATGTAGCCCTGATAAAAAACATTGTAATGCTGTAACAAACAAACAAGGTGATATGCTTACATTTAATTGACTCTTCTGAGAAAATGAGAGAGAACCATTTCGGTACTCACTCTTACTCTCGATCACTCCGAAGGCACTGTCAAATGTAAGCATACCACCAGTATTACACCATACGCTGCATGAGCAATATTTGCTTGCCAAAAATGTAAGATTTGATATGTAAATTGCGATTTATAATATCATTTAAAACAAAAAATACAGCAATGCAATTCCTATTATTTTCTAATTTCTCTGTCCTGTAAACACTCCATAAATGCATAATCATAGTTGGAATTAACAGTGATAAAAACATAATCTGCTTTTAAGCATTTTTTAAAACCTATAATATGTATTTTTTCACTTACGAATGTGCAATCTGGAGCCAATTTTTTTTTCTACTCCATTCAGATAAAATTGTTGAACTTACCTGTAAATAAAAATATAAATAAATTATTGACAATATTAATAATGCTAAAGTAGAACATTTCATTTCAAAAAGCATTCTAGCACTAACTATTAACAGCTTGCACAAATTGCCTTTCCATTCACTTTCGATTCTTTACAGCTTTTTGTTGTGCTTTGTCACGTACAATAAATGATAAAAAATCGCGTACATTCAGTAATAGCGAAATCGATGTGCTTACGATAACAGCGAAATATTAAAAAATTCTCAAAAACCGATGTATTGATAAGAATCACTGAGAGAAATCGTAAACTTGGCTGATTGTAATACATTCAAAACTTGACAAGAGTTGATATTACGTTTTGGATTTTATTACAAAATTTTGATTTATTTTTCCAAACTATATGTTTTTGAAAACTTTTTCTATTTTGTAAGGACCCTGAAAAAATATTTGATATTAATCACAGGTAACAAAATATTTCGCCTACTTTTTAAAAAAGAAAAATGTGTCATACAAAAACGAATTAGCGTTTTTAATTTTTTTGAACATCATTTCTTCGAAAAAAGTAGTTATGACATGAAATTTACGTACAATATTTGTGACAAATAATCGTATTATCAATTTTATACTACACATTGTATAAGACGGGTATTGTCAATTTGTTAAAGGAAGCATCATAGACCTACAACTAATACATTTTTGATCAGCTCGACGAATGGAATCGATATAGCAATGACCGTTGTCTGTTGCTATAAGCTTTTTTACTCAGTTTTGAAAACACTAAGCTATAATTTCCATCTTAAGCTTGTCTCAACCAATCGCGATAATTTTAAACACCTCCAAAAAGTTAAACGTTTCTGTCGCATGATAAAAAATGTTTATAACAGTCTTACAGTTGTATCAAATCAACGAGGTGGAGAAATAGACATACCCATTCATGTTGATCATATTGTGATTTTGCACTTGTTCTAAAAAACCAATCGAGTGTGCTTCTATAGGAGATGCCTTGATCTCAGTTTAACTACAAATCATTAGTGAAATACTTTACACTGAACTGATTTAAACCTAATATAAGTTTAATTAAGTTTAATTTTTTGTAAAGACTTACATTTTATGTGTTGCACTGTGTCATGCACACACACGTTGGAAAAAAACTCTTCCCCATAATTTTGTATTAAAGCTACATGGGTTTTTGCTCTTGATGATCAAAGTTGAAGGTTTATACTTTAATTTAAGTCATAATTGAACTGTCAATCACGTCACGTTATTTTTTACAGTGATATGAAAAGTGCCAAAACACGATTTTCTTGAAACTTCAACCTCATTTTTACTAAAATCCAGACGTAATGGAAAAATTTCACTCATAAATTCTTAATCTACAGACAAATTTCTAAGGGCGAAGTCACACGGATCAAGATTTTCAAGCAATATTACATTGCTTGTGATTTGTGTATTTAAAAACATTTTGTACAGACTACTTTTGATATCAGAGTTAGAAAGTAAGATAGTGTTCAAACAATGTTGCGCAACATTCTTTGAAATATTGCTTGAAAAAATGTGGCACTATCTTACTTTCTTACTCTGATATCAAAAGTAGTCTGTTCAAAATGTTTTTAAATATTTCAAGTAAATTTTGATATTGCACGAAACACAAGCAATGTAATATCTCATGAAAATCTTGCACCGTGTGACTGGGCCCTTACAGAATAGGCAAGATTTAATCTCGAAAAACGCTAAATTTTGTCGACCATTGTTCTTTAAATGATTTTTGATGTGCTGAGCTTTAATAATCACCATTATTATTACACATTGGTTATCATTGTCGAAAAAAATTATCTTTATGGGACTTTAAATGAGGCTTTCGAGACTGTAGTTTTTTAAACAACCCTTACGCAATCAAAAGCTTAAAATTTTCGGAATTACTTTTTAAAACATTTTGATTGAATATAAATTTATTTTAGAAAATTTAGATAAAAATTAGGGACACTTTTTTGTAGTTAATGCTGAACACGACATCAAAAATGATCAATAAACTAGTCAGTTTTTATTAATGGTGTAAATGGTGTAAAAGTTTCCAATTACTTTTTTTAATGAAGAGTGTATTATTTTCAAATTTTTTTTTTTCATACATGGTAAAAATAATTCTTATGTTAAAAGTATGTTTATGTTAGTAACACAACACATAACATAGTATGATCGGCTATTATCAACTTGGGATAAATACATTCATAAACAATTTTTTCATGAAAGAGGGCGTGGTGACTTGCTTCTGATAAATGATGTAGTCGTTGCCGAGAAAAGCTTAAGTTCCAAATTTTAAATGAATACCAATAAATCTGTATCTTAAAGTTGAATGAATGAAACTTACAAAAAAGTTCAGTAACATTTCAAGTATGAAGACAATATTTACTATAGATTTCGTTAATGGTAACTTAATAATTATAACTTCCACAATGTTAAATTGTATTGATGCAATTTATTCAGGAAATACTATTATAAAAAAATTTAAAAATATATGTACTTGTGCATTTAACCAAATTTCTAGTAACATTATAAGAGATTTGAATCCAACGCAAAAAGAGATTTCCCTGAGACCTTTAAAACTTGGATGGCAGGGGATTTCCCTTACACCCCAGATACAAATGAATGTTTGCCTATCTGTATATTTATTAGTCGGTCTTCTTTGGACGACCAAACAACAGAACAGTATTAAGTTATATACCAGGAAAGACTTAAGGCTAATATTTGATTTTGAATACGAAAATCAATTACAAAATTTGGACGAGAAATGGACGACGTTTTCCATATTTAAAAATTATGAATGTACATGTTTCTCAAATATTATACCATTTTCCTTATACCAAAGAAAATCGGCAAAATTGCAAAACATTGCTGTGTATAGAATGTTAAAAAGGAACAACTTTTTAAAGACATGTAACAATTTACAAAATGCAATAAAAGGTGTCAGCTTAAAAACTAACTAAGGACAAAATAAACCATTTGAATTAAAATGTGTTGGAAAAATTGAACGAAAACCCTCTCATGACCGTCTTTGACTTCCGAAACGTGAAGATGTTTTTAAAAAACAAAAAAAAAAAAAAAAAAAAACCTGGTAAAAACCGCGGCGGGCTGCTAGTTTGTAAATAAAAATCTACCTGAAAATATATATAATTGTAACTGTGACATCTCCTACAGTGGCTATGAGAGGCAACACATATTTGGATGTGGCTTCGTGGTCAGTAGGAAGCTAAGTGTACTCATCTCCAGGTTTACGACTGTAGATGAACGTTCCCCTCGATACGCATCAGAGCTAGATTCCTTAACTTTTTGTGTATAACCTTTCGCCCAACCATCGGAAAATTTAGCTTACATGACAACACCAACAGTAATGGAAAAAGGCTAATTGACTTTTCTGCGGGTAGAATCATGACCATAAGTAGTACCAGATTTCTACATCTCGACATCCACAAGGCAAACTGGCGCAGTTCCGACCTAGACCTCTATACGCTCGTACGTTGAGCACACTCGATGCATGCTTGGCATCAATCACCACGTGATCTATTTGTTTGCGAATACCAAGATTTACAGAGCTATATTTTTTCGAAATAAATAAATTTAATTGATTCGATCAGAATTTTCATGTTTACGTACGTGTTGGCAAAAAAAAAAATCACTTTCGGTGATTTTTTCAGTGGTTTAAAAATTGCAGTGTCACTGTGATAGAAAGTAGTGATCGGTGATTTTCTTATACCTCAGTAAACATGTTCAGTTTTCGGCGATTTTCTGTAGCGCTCTTCGCAAACCGTGAAACTTCAGTTATAAGTGATTGGTGCTACAATCACTCTTCGTGAACCGTTTAGGCCCCGTTTCCATTAGGCCGCGTTCCGTGTTAGCGTTAAAAACTCGACAAACTCGCGTTAAATCGTATACAAAAAAGATAGGCAGTTAGGTATGGGAAAAAGTAGCGTTAATTTTGAACGCGACTTTCGATAACACGCGTTCAAACCGATTTCACACCGATTTCAAACCGATTTCTCTTATCGGTTCGAATAATTTGGCAATCGTAAGTTGCGCATACTTATGAAAACAGCTGACAAAGTAACCGCAAAAAATAAACATTTACATAAAAACTTCAGCTGCATATATAATATTCAAATGACGGATTACCTTATCAGTCTCGTATTTGACAGCAGTTACTAAAGGAACAACACCTACACCCATTCGTTATATTAAAAATCTGCATTTCAAAAAAAAAAAAAAAAATTTTTAACCTGTACAATTTTTTTACTACATAACAAACAAAATCAGCTGTTTTAACTCGAACGCTAACGCTAAAACGCAATGGAAACACCGTTCCGCGTTTTTCGATAAATTGTTAACGCGATAACAAAACGCGGCTCAGTGGAAATGCGGCATTATACTCGCTTGAACACCGAACCTGTACAAATTCGTTGGTACATTTGTCAGTCACTTGCATTGTCAAATGTGCAAATCACTGAAAGCGCGGCATGTTGAAACGATTGAGTGGTGAAAGCGCATTTGCAATAAAAATTGGTATTGAAAATTAAGTGAATTGTAACATATTGTTATACAAAAAGTAAGTGATTTTCAAATCGCTAATTACACTGCGACTTAAAACTCACTCTTTTTGTCAACACTTTTGTATTGAAAGATTTTCAACAAGTAGCCGTACTGGATTTAATATTATGTAAGCTTCTCGAGGCTTTTAGCAGTATAATTTTTACTTTTGTTATACTTCCTACCACTGCACTGTGGAACAGGAGATCCTCAAAAGTGGAGAAATTATGATGCAATTAATCAATTCTAATAAAATTTCGTGTAAGGGGGTTTTTTTCAGGTCGCTGATCATGAAGTCAGTTTTAGAAAATTAAAATGAGGGATTTAAAATGGCGGTCGATATTTTCAAAAAACTAATAGATTTTTATGAAATTCGTACTCGGTTTTTTTTTTGGGATCTCTGATTTAATTATTCACTTTTATTCATACACATTCAAATGCTAAAAGTCAGACTGTATAATCAGTTAACATAAATTAACAGTCATTGCTAAAAAAATTCAACGGACAAAAGTTACCAAACACGAGTATTGCTATCCCTTTACTTGGTTAACAAAGTTTACAGTCAGTAGTATGCAATTTGTTTCTACCATAGATAACTAGTTTTTTACGTTTAGTTAATTTTTTTTGTTGCTTCTTTTTGTCGGGTATATATAAATTGGTCAAAAAAAAATTACAAGTCCAGGTCCAAGTCCCCTAAACACGCCTAACCATCAATCAAATTTGCCCAGTTTCAAATCTCTACGTCTATTTAATCCAAAGATATGGCTTTTTTCCAGGCTTCCATTAGGTCCCGGGTCAAAACAAGCCTAACCATCATTCAAATGCGCCTCTCTCTAGGTCTATTCAATCTAAAGATATGACTTTTTTCCAGGCTCCCATTAGGCCCCGGGTCAAAATTTTCTAAAATCCCATCTTAGTGCTCACCTCTAATAAAAAAAAAAATAGTCAAAAAATCTATATTGTGTCTATCTATGGGTCCCAGGTCCAAATTTCGGAAACCCCTTGAACACGTCTAAAATATTTTTAACTATCTTTCAAATGAGTCTCTACGTCTTTTCAATGCAAAGATATGGCTTTCTAGTTTCAAGGCTCACGTTAGGCCCTGGGTCAAAATTTTTCAAAATCGCATCTTAACGCTTATCTAGAATTCAAAAAAAAAAAAAAAAAAAAAAAAAAAATTGGTCAAAAAATCTATTTTGGGTCCACCTATGGGTCCCAGGTCCAAATTTCGGAAATCCCTTGAACATGTCTTAAATATTTTTAACCATCTTTCAAATGCGGAAAAATTTCAAAATTAACTAAACATAGCACTGCTCACTGCACCTTCACTGCAGTTTTATGGCAATCGACCGAGACGTTCTTGAGTTTTGGAGTGACAATCAAAATGTACACTTCATTTTATACCCGTTACATATAGTGTAAACGGCTATATTTAGAGTGTCCGATAGTCCCCATACAAATTTTAAATTTTTTGTTTGAAAATAGGAATTATTTATGAATTTATTCACTCCGAGTTGGGTAAAAACACTTCTTATGTTATCCGATGTCATAAAAAAGGTGGCAAGCCTATTTTTTAGGAATAGCACCCTTACAAACATACCGCCCATTTTCGAATTTTTGTTTGAAAATAGGTATTATTTCTGAATATATGCACTCCAAACTAGGTAAAAACATTTATTATGTCATCCAATATCAAATCCAACGTGTCACGCCCATTTTTAGGTATAGGCCTCTTACAAAGTTTCACGCCCATTTTCGAATTTTTGTATGAAAACGTTTTAAAATTTGGTAAAATAAATTCCAATGTCCGCCTAAGTGAACACTATCGATATATTAAGGATCACAAATTAATCGTGAAATTTAATCTAAGACTCGGTAAACATATAAAATAATTAAAGTGTTGTGTAACGGGTATTTCAGCTTCGGTTCAACCAAAGTTAACGTGTTTCCTTGTTATATATATAGATTAATCATTTTTCAATTAATAAGGTTTCAATTATCAAACAGTGAAACAATCAGCCTCGAAAATATCCATTGTATAGTTAACGTCTTGGAAGGCAGATGCTGAACTACCCCCTATGCTATACTAATTCAGCGCTATCCCATACTTGTCGTTTTTACGCGGACTTTTAGTTTATTTCTTAAGATTGTTGTAGGGTAACTCCAGTCTCTAAAATTAAGGAGAAGTACAGACTTCGGATTCGTAGTCATTAGCCTTAATACTCGCAAATAAAAAATATCATGATTGCATGTCCTATATTAAATCAGCCATTTTGAATTTTAAAAATTGATTTCATATTCTTGATCAGCGATCCCCAAAATCCCTCGTTTACGAAGTTTCATAAAAATCTGTTAATATATTGAAAACGTCGACCGTCATATTGGATCCGTCAATTTCAATTTAAACTAGGAAAAACGTTAAATTCGGTGGAACCGAAGCTTAAATACCCGTCACACGAATTGTTTAAATAGTTAATGTGTGGTCATCAGTGGATTAGATAGAGCTTTGAAATGGGATAGGAGGGGTCTATGGTCTGAAACAATTCAAGTTTAGACACAAAATTTATATCAAATTTTAAGCTTAAAATTCAAATAAACAAGGAAAAACGTTAAGTTTGGTGGAACCGAAGCTGACTGACACAACACTTTTAATAGTTTATATGTTCACCAGGGGCTTAGATTAAATTTCACGATGAATTTATTTAAATTTGTATGGAGGCTTTATGTTATATTAGCCCGATTCTTACCATATCGATAGTGTTCACTTAGGCGGACATTAGAATAGATTTTACTAAATTTTAATTTAATTCATTCAGAAAAAATAAATATTTTCATACAAAAAATCGAAAATGGGCGGTAGATTTGTAATGGGGCTATACCTGAAAATGGGCGTGGCACCTTCGATTTGACACTGGATGACAGAAGAAGTGTTTTTAGCCAATTTTGAGTATATATTCATAAATTGTACCTATTTTTATAGAAAAACTTGCAAATGAGCCTTGTGCTAGTAACTGAACGCTAAGACCTCGCAGATGCGTTGAAGGCAAAATTTAAAAAAGTAGCATAAATACTCGTGTGGAGCGAAAAAATCAATTTTTCGATTTCAAAATTTTAATAGTGCGGACAATATTTACGGTCGCCCCAAAAGCCTCAAAGTTTTGAAAATTTCTCGAATTTTGGTTTTTTAATATTTTTTTGAAGTTAATAAAGAAACTTTCTTATTTAAGTTTCTCATGATCAGTTTTTTGAGGGTTTTCAGGCCCACTGTGCACTCTGCCAAAACATCTGAAAATATAAAGTAATGTAAATTTGTAGGCTATGGTGGATATGTAGACTCTTTTCATTTAACTTAATTTTTTTTTCTTGAAAATTCCTATAACTGGTCAGACATCCATAACCTCGTTTTGAATAAATAAAGAATTGAACCCTGACGTCCTTCGTGTATTATGATAAACTACAGACGGATCCTTGCTCTTTAAAATAAGACACCAACCATGGGTGTGTTTATATGGATGGGTTAAAATATATAGTATAACTAGTTAGTCTAAAAATATTTTTGTAAATAAAACAAATAAGTTTAGTTAAGACTTTTTAGGAAATTATTGTAAATGAAAAGTTTATTAAAATTGTAAATAGAATTTACAATTAGTTTAAACAGTAATTATGTATAAACAAAAATGAATTGTTTGCTGAACATTTAATAAAAATTTATGATATAAATATCAAATAATTTATTATAATGTCAATATATTCAGCAAATATTATTTGCTCTATTCTAAATTACGATTCAGATCAAAAGTTTCGGAAAATTGTTCTTCTCAAAGTTTCTTCTTAAAAATTATCTAGCAAACTAAGCAAAACTGAAATGAAAACGACCCGTTCTAGATTTCAACATAACGCTTGCGCAGTAGTACTCATTTAAAATTTTTTGGTTGTTTGGAATATTTTGTTTGAAAGTTTTTGAAATTAAAGCAAAATTAATAATTCGAAATTAGAATTGATTGATTTCCATTGTAATAAACCGATAAATAAATATTTTCGAGTCGAAATGAAAACGATTCGAATTCAATCGAAACGAAGAACACCTTTTTGAAGTCAAAATGAAGAAAAGACCAGTATATTTTTTTAATACGGTTCAAATTATTTGTGAACTCTATTTACTATTTCAATAAATGTACTATATATACACAAAATTTTTCATTTGAAAACAATACGTATGTAAAACTAGATTAATAGAGATGGGTACATACAATTTAATGAAATGGGCATTGGTATCACGTACCTAATAAGTACGATATATATAGTACATATAAACCTAAAGTTAAGCTTGTAAATTTATTTACATTAAATTCGGAATTCATATACTCGTACAATGCAAATAGTTTTTCATATAAAAAATCAAACCAAGTGGCAGGTTCGTATGGATTCGAACTTATGTTACAAAAGAGTTAGAAAACAACTATGTGGTCTCCCATATATGCTTCTGTCTATTACAAATTTACATTTATACAACAATAATATACCAATATAATAATGTTAACATAATAATACTAATTTTAAGTTTCAGTTACAGGAACTCTCCAAAGTCCTGTTTGCATCGGAATGCACATTTAAAAACTTCTTATTTATATAGTGCAACGTTTTGATTTGTTAATACTGATTACCTTCAACAAGTGAGCCACGATTAAGCAACATGTCGTCAGTCGAAGGTTTATATCGAGTTTTGCTCTCAGCACACAGCAACCCTTGACTCTCACACAATATATCTGACCACCACAGCAGCACGTTTATGCTCAGTCGTCGTAAATATATTTTTTTTTTTTTTTACACATTTGTACATACATACATTAGGAATATCTTTGATTTTCTCGTGTGACACTTCGTTATTACAGGTAAAATATTTTTACTCCATAGTTGAAATAAGCAAAAAAAAAAAAAAAAACTTACAAAAATATTTGTGTGAACATCTTATAACGTTTACATTCACTAATACACACGCTTAGAATTAAGTGCAAAAAAGTTTAAACATGACAGCCAATACAAGATTTATACCAGAGCGGTAGCGGACAGAAGAGTCTGTGTCAGCGTCAAATTTTTGTTTTTGGGGCAAGGGCTTTGGAGTATCACTTCTTTTCTCACATTTTTTTTTCTTCAAATTTTATATTGCACATACATATAGAAAAAAGCACTCCTTTATTTTACAGAAGAAAAATTATGTGATTTAAGATTGGTTTTATTATTTTTCAATTCATAAAAAATTTTTTTTTTATATTCATTGTAAAAAAAAATGCGAAGGCAGTAGTGCAGCTTCTTCTTATGCATAAAAAATATATTTATATACAATATATCCACATATATATAACACAAAATCGCAAACCACCGCTCCTCGTTAAATAGAATATTTGCACTGAAAAACGAAATTTTTGTGCAGCCAACGAAGCGAACATACAAAGCAAACTACTAAAAAGAGAGGCCGCGGCAACAGAGCGAGTAGAAACTGAGAGAGCCTAACCTACACATATGTTTTGTGTGTATGTACTCACAATTTGAGGATGACGTGCATGTATATGAAATATGCATATATACACACATACAGATGTGTCAAAACGAAAATGCGGGAATGTAAACCATATGTGACTTTAAGTTGCCTTTTGGGTAACGATACATTTTGGCTATACTCTTTTCATAATCGGTTATATTTTTCACAAATCTATTCCAATCAAGTGAAACGCGGCATTATAAATCATTTGACTTGTAAATGCAGTGAATAGTGCACTTAAAAGCATTGAACTACTCTTACCAACGGAAATGCGTACGAACAAATAAGTTGTGTACAGATAGTCTGTTTTACTTGGGTGTGACTGAATCAAAATATGACAGTGTTGTAAATATGAAATAAATGGCAGCATGCTTTCCAACAGAGTTGCAGTGAGGCGGCTGTAGCATGATAAAACATTTTGTACTCCTATGTACATAAATATGTACATAGGAGAAACATTTAATTTTTTTTTATATTTGTATGGCACCACGTGAAGAGCTTTTGAAAAAAATTCGAAAAATAGCAGCAGATTGAAAAAAGTATTATAATAGTTATAATAAAGTGCGTACCAAATTCTAATAAATCTACTGCAGTTAATTATTAAATTTGTGCAAAAATACCCATTCGACAGCTTGACGGAAGTACGAATGTACGTACACATGTACATATGTATATCCCAGTTCTGTTTAGCTTGCCAGCTGATTTAGACTCACACAATATTTAATACAATCATATTGTCCAGTAATATTTCTCTTAAGTTATTTTTTGTAAATTTATAAAACTTTTAAAATCAAACTGACAGTTAGTTGGTATAGTTTAACATTCAAAGCGAAATCATACGTAAAAGTATTTCCAGCTACTTATTTTTATATTATACATACATATTCACAGCAGAGATACTTCTAGCCGGAAAAATTAACAAAGTGCCCCTATCGGAAGTCCATCCTTTTTTATGTTACAATAAAAAAAACAATGTACGAGACAACAATAATAAAAATTAATCAGTTCGACAAACGGGCTTAAAATTGGCATCTATACCTTTAGGCATAAGAATGAATATTATTTAAAGTAAAAAAATGAATACCTGTGCAGATTATTTCAACACAACACACCAGCATTGAAGGATTGGATCGCCATCTCAAAACTCTAATAATTTCATGTACACATAAAAATGAAACAAATGCATTTGTACAAAAAAAAGGCATATCAAATGACACAAGTTTACAAATTTAAAAAAAAAGTGGTGACTTGTGTCATTTTCAAAATTTCCTGGAGAACCGGATATGAAGTCAGATATTATGAAAGTATACCAGTTTTTCAGAACTACCAAATTTCATTTCATTAAATTAATAGTGTGATTGAAAAGTGTAGTATATTCTTTTGATCTGAAATTATATTACCTTTGATTTCATGCTGATGAGTTAGTAAAGTCACTTTTTTCATCACTCAAAAACTTTAAATTTGGCTATATCTCGAAATATCTGATTTCATTTTCGGATTCAGCAGAAAATTTTACATAAGAAATGATGGTCAAATTCAACTTAACAATTTGTTTCTAAATTTGTCTAAATAGCAGGGAATAAAACAGGAGGTCGATGAAATTATTGACGTCGCTATTAAACTAATAAAGTCTAACCATTTTTTTTCAGTTTTGAATAAAATAATCATTTTCTATAAATTAATGGATATAATTACGATTGTGGTTTTCAACCAAAAGTGGCATCACTGATTTACAGTATCAGGAGCGCTTTTTGACTGACTTTTTAAATGCAAAAATTTTTGCAAAAATGTGTTTCATGCTGTAAAGGATACTAAAATGAAATTTCGAATGCACTGAAATAGATTCGATCAAAGATTAAAAAAAAAACGTAAGCACCTATTAACAAAAATTTAATATGTGCTTAAGGGTTTTTTTTTTAAAGGTTGGATTAGTGGACAAGAGATGGACTATAGTTTGTACTCAATGGAAAAAAAAAACAAGGAATAACGTTAACTTCGGTAGAATCGAAGCTTAAATACCCGTGACACGTTGAGTATGCTAACTATTTTTCATATAAAAACTCAAAAATTGGCGGTAGATTTATATGGGGGGCTACATGCTATAGTGGTCCCACCCTAACCATGCTACATGCTTGCTATAGTGGTCCCACCCTAACCTTTTTAAATGAACCATTTTTGATAAAAAAAAAACTAAAATGCCTTAAAATGGGCGTGGCACTTTGGTTTTAGCACTAGATCGTCTCGTCAAGCTAACCAAGAAAACATATACTTTATGGGGTCTCCTTTCATGCGTTAAAAACTTTTTGACAAACTGAATATACCCTTTTACACTGTACGAATAAAACTTTAAACTTTTGGACTCAGTATCACTTCAAACTTAAAAGATGTTATCTGCCCGAATTGTGTAGCCATTCTTTTGCGAATATTGATCAAAATTGGTACATACTACCCAAAAAGATAAAATACATATATATAAATAAATAACATTTTACTTACTGCATGTTTTAACGCCTCCCAATACAAGACTCGGTGACTGTTTATTGCCCTCAGCGAATGAGGATGTCCTTGGACGTCCACTCATACCGACGATTTTATAGCTGTAGTTTCTGTTATTTTTCAAAATTAACCACTTAATATGTTGTGTTGAGAATGAAAAATCACAAAAGTCACTTTACTTCAGTTTCTGTTTGAAGATAGTTATAAATGTCAGTGATGCTTATTAATAATCGTAATAAAGCTGAGTCGTTGTGTTTTTTGCCTTTACAGAATTTTTTTTGTGTTTTGCAAATCAGGTATTTTGAAACGCATACGCGATTATTTGACGAAAGTTTGAAAAGTTCTTCACAAATCTGCAAAGAAATAAAAAAAAAAAATAAAATAAAAAAAAATATAAAATAAAAAAATTTTTGTTTTGACAATTCTAAACTATTTAATTGGTACTTTTAAAATAAGTGCTGCAAGCCGGTTTTGAACCGAACCGCAGTCAGTGCCTTTTCAATGTTTGTTCCAAACCGTTAACCGGACCAGTTCTTTCAAAACATAACAGATCTGAACTAGACACTGATAACTTGTGTAATAACAAAATTTTATAAAGACCTTTAACTAAGACACAAGACGAAAAATTTAAAGGTCCGTACTGTGGCTGATATTTTTTTTTTTTTTTTTTTTGATTTGATCAACAGTCCACACCGCTGTGACAAAAAGAAAAGTCAATAATTTTGTTCGAAATTCGCCAATTAAGCATAAAAAAAAGCAATCGATTTTAACATCTCGTTTAGATCGGCAAAGTGAGCTAAGAACAATGTTTTTAGAGTGTGTTGAATTATTACGTTGGGATTTTTAAAATTTATTTTAAAACTTTTTAGCAGAGCTAAACGTGCAAATATTTTGACTAAAATTTCTACAAACAATGCTATTCTGTTTGGCATTTTTAAAATTTGTTTTAAAACTTTTTGCAGAGCTTAACGTGTGTTGGGACACGCAAATATTTTGATTAAAATTTCCATAATTTCCAACACTTTTTCTTGAAACTCATTGAGATTTGAAACTTTTTTTAAACATTTTAAAAATGTCTTTCAAAATATTTGCGTGCCAAAAAATTTGTTTTTATAAGAAGTCTATTTTCTTAGGAATTAAAAGAAAAATAAGAAAAATTGTTACAAAGCGTACCTTTATGAACATTTTGTTTTTAGAAAATAGTTGATAACTTAGTCATTTATTGTCGTATTTTGCCTATCAAACATCCATTTTACTCATAAATGTACGAACTTTTAAAAACTGTGTGCTATAGATGTCGTTTCCAAATCAAACTGTTTAACCAAACATCGGTAAAGTTGAGAAATTTGAAGAAAAAAAAAATTGTGTTTGCCTTAAAAGTTTTTACTTTCCAAAACAAATAAAAATAACAATTTTCGATTCGTCGATGACAGAGTTATTGCCACATAAGTGAAAACGGGGAAAATAAATTGTTTTCGACCATAAGTCCAGATTTTGGGAATGTTCCGAAAATTCTAAATATGCAGTGTTGTTTTATTCGACCAGACCTACAACCCTTACTATAAGACTTTCCAGCTTTTTCAACTTTTTTTTAGCAAAAAAATTTGAAACCATAAAATTTAAATATACATTATCTCGGAAATGCAATCAGTTAGGATTTCAATTTTTTCTGTTTTAAAGGCTTGAAATGTATACGAATAAAGAACCAAACTTTGTTTTTGTCGACATTTTCAACAAACCTGTGACCTTTTGAAACTGAGTGTGTTTTATATGGGAGTTACACCTTCTAATAAGTGAAGAACGATGAATTTTAAAAATGTTTTGCTTATGGCAACAAAAGCTTCAGGTGAAAAGTGTAACAGTAGAAAACATTGATTGCGATGTTTAGCCAACCTATTTTTTATAAAATATGGAAATTGTTTGATATCTATAGAAATTCCGGATAGATAGTAGATTGTAGGTTGAGACAATCAAGCATTTCTACCTACTTAGTTGATAATGTTAAATTATGTTTATATGGGTATATGGGTTTTTTGTAGTTGGATCTTTAATACCATGTGTCTTTTTAAGAAAGTTTGGTTGTTGCTTTAAATTTTAAATAAGCAAAAAAACAGGGACCGATAATAAGAGTTATATATATATTTTTTTTTAACGAATCAGTAATGTTTTATTTAAAACTTTTTGTTTTGTAAGAGTTAAAAAATAATTAGTATTCTTTGAGTTTTATTTTATCTTTCAAACTATAATACTTATTTTTGAGTTTCATTTGTTTCTCTAATTTAATAACTATTACTTCAAAACTTTAAAAAAAAAAACCTCATGAAATGATTATAATCTTTTTTTTTATAAAAGTTATTTATTGAGTAATATTTTTTTTTTTTTTTTTTCATAAAATGTATAAAAGTTATTTATTGAGGTTTATTATTTTTTTTTAAAGTAAGCTCATTTGCATTTACTGTCGTGAAGAATAAGCTCAAAAAGAGTAGTCAAGAGTAATTATGTTCCAATTGAGAAATTTAATTGCGAGGGTTGCCCCAAATGTTTTTAAAGGCTGTCTGCAAAGTAAAAGAAATGCAATAATAAATAATAGAGTTGGTGACGGAGTTGATAGCGAAGTTTTGTAAATTTTGCTAATTATCTAGAAATTTTCAATTTTTACAATATATTGTCTCAACTTTTAAAAAATTTTGGCAAATTTTGGTGAAATTTTAAAATTTTTGAACAATTTTCAAACTATGGAGTGTGTTTGCAATTTTGTTTTTTTTCTCGAATTTTTAAATTTTTTTACGATAGCTATTTTTCAGTTGAGAAATTTAAATACAAGGGATCTTCGTCTTAAGATGTGTGAGAAACAATAACTTTCTAAAGCAAGAGATCTGCTGATATACATAAACTGCATATACAACGACACCATAGCTTTATTGTTATGTTTAAAATTTGAGCTCTGCACATACCTAGAGCATTATGGTGAAGTGTCTGAATCATACCAAATAGTAGATGTATTTTTGATTGAATCAAGTAAGTACGTATAAAAAAAAAACAGGAAATTCAAATTCAGTACATACACCACCAATATTAATATACCCAGTCCCACAATTTAGATATATATATACCACCTCAACATTTTCAAAAAATGGTATAGATTAGCAAAATTGTTGGCGTCGCGAAGATGGACTTCGAGGATGCAACCGTCGCCTGTACCGGATAATTGAAAGTAAAAACGATACCTGCCACTACTGACAATTTGCGTTTTGCTTCCGACTTCCACTTAAAAATAAACTTGCTCTTGTTCTTGCAACTGTAAAGGCGGACGTAAAACAGCAGCGTAATTTAATTTCGTTATGTTTACATTTAACATAATTTAATATAATAATAAAATTTAACATATTCTTTCTTGATTCAATTAAATACATATAATTTTTATGATTCGAAATCTTCACCAATAAAAACATTTGGCATTTGGGACAATCCTCGTGATTAAATTTCCAAGCTAAAAAAAATAAATATATTTATATTGACTACAATTTGTAAAAAAAAAAAAAAAATTTGCAAAAATTTGGCTTTTAAACTTTAAAAAAATTTGAAAATTCCAGATAATTTACAAAAATTAGAAAACTATGTTATTAATTCCGTCACCAACCCTATCGTTTTTTCATTGGATTACTTTAACTTTGCAGACAGCCTTTAAAAAACATTTGGGACAACCATAGAAATTGAATTTCTTAATTTAAACACACATAAATCGATCATTCTTTTCGGGCTGATCATCTATATATAGTATATATAAATCTCTTACACCTGACTGATTCACATTCATTCACGGGCGATCGAGTTACAGACCAAACGGCTAAAGATAGGAAGCTGAAATTTTTACTGTAGATTCGTTTTATGACAAAACGGAATTTTAGGAAAATTTTAACAAGGGGCCAAAGGGGGGCCTTGAAACCGGAAAAGTCATATCTCTGGAATGGTAAGACCTACATATATACTTAATATGAGGTTCACTTGAAATTTAGTTAAAAAATTTAGATTAAATTTATACCAGAAATATTCAAGCGATTTACAAATTTTGGACCTTGGGCCCAGTGGAGGACCAAAATAGGGTAATTTTTTACCTTTTTTTATTTGGGCCTTCTTTGGAATGAAATTACCTAGAGATTTCAAATTACGCTCATTTGAAAGGAGTGAATAGACGAAGAGACTTGAAGCCGAACGCTTTTAAAAAATGGTTACAAAATATTTTTGGCGTGTTAAAGAAATTTCCGAAATTTGGACATCGATCGATGTCATTGGCGTACCCGACCCATATTTTTTGACCACAAATACAATTTTGGTGAACACTAATACGAAATTTAAGGAAAAAAATAGGATCAGGCATCCAATGAGTGCCTTATAACCGGCGAAACCATATTTCTGGAATGAATAGAACTTGGGACTTGACCTTAAAAAACAAATAAATGAAAGTAATATGATTGTTTATGCTTTTATTTTAAATAAGAAACTAAACATAAAACATTTTTTTTAATCTGCAATTGAATAATTCCACTAATATTAATGACGTGTTTTTAAACAAGATATAAAGCTTCATAAACTCTATTTCATGTGAATTCAGAAGAACCTTTTCTTTGTTGGGATTTTGTTTCCGTCTCTAAGAGATCGGAGAGCTAAAATCGACAAAAGAAAAAAAATCAACTTCAATAATAATTTCAAATTAGTTTCATATCCTACCCCTCTTTGCAAAAAGCAAGCAATTTAATGTGATATAAATATTTGAAATTATATGTAAATTCAAAAAATTGTTATGTACGTTTATAGTGTATTTTACTTTTCTTATCAACTTTAATATACTGACAAAATTGGGTTTACATTAAATAAATTTGTGGTAAATTAGTTTCAACAAAACCTTTTGCGATTTTCTTAAATAAACATTATTGTAATTATATCTGTAATTAATCTTTTTAAAAATTAAGCTAGAAGACAGATTTACCAAAAAAAAAAAAAAAATGATATCACCCTACAACTGTAAACTGGTACAGGGTATTTTGAGCTGGAGCATTCTCGACAGTAGCTTTCTTATTGAAAATAGCATTAGAAGAGAACATGATCTAATACTGAACTTAAAAAAATAGTATTTTATAGGCATTAATACGCTAAGAAAATAATACACAAATGTTCAAATTAATACCAACATAAAATTTTAAGCCTCCTATTTTTAGGAATATTCAATGGAGTCATGGTTATAAACAGTAAAAAATAGTTTAAGTTTGCAAAATTGTATAAGAAAAATTTTGGCTTTTGCTACCAAATCCTTAATTTTCTAGATAATACCATTTGTCTATCTTTGATTAAAATTTTGACTTTTTTGGAGTCAGCAATATTTTAGTTAGAAGGATCAATTTTGTAAATCTATATAAAAATATACATAACACAATTTAATTTTGTATAAATAATCCAGTATGCATATTTCTAATAATATCCATATTTTTGGGATAGCATGTGGATGTCCAGCCACGCTTATTTTAAAATGAATTCAGTTTCATACTGATACATCTTTTAAAAATATTATTGGCCGCTCACTTTATATACATAAGTCAATCGATTTTTTTTAAATCTACGTTTAATTGTTGCTGATATATTACGACGTTTCGGTTATATATTTTGGAAACACTCTTCGGTTTTGAAACACTGTTCCTTTATAATTAACGAGTACATTTTGTGCAATTATATGGCTAATCAGAAAAATGTTTCACCAGTAACAACGATTTGAAGACGTTATAATTTGTTAAAATAATATTGGAACACTAGGATGCATACGTAAGTTTTTAAACAAAGTTAGAAAACAATTTCCAGTTATTTTTAATGCTTAAGACTATGTCATAACGTCATCAACGGTAAAATCTTTGGAGTTTGTATTTTTAGCTATTTTTTAAAAAATTAAGCTTAGGTAAAATATATATTCTTTTTATTTGGACTACTACTACTATATTTGTACATTGCATTTGTTGTCAATTTAATAAATTATTTATTTGTTAGATAGAAAAAAAAAAGTGTAAAAATTGAACGTACATAGTGTAACGCCCGCAACTATTGAAAGTAGCAAATTCACAATTATTCCTCTTTCATTTGTGTCGTTGGATTTTTTTCTTTTTTGTTTATACTTGGAAATTCAAGTAAGTTTACAAAAAACGTACATCGACCTCGAAAATTACTTCTGTTTTTCATAAGCAATTGACCGGCATTTATCTCGTTGCATAAAAAATTAAAAACACCTCATAATTTTTAAAAGTGCCATTTTAAAGTACCCTTCTAAACCTAAATTTTTATGTATCTAACTTAATAAAATTCTATATACAGCGCTAATAGGATTAAAAAATACTCGTATGAATGTAACATTAACAATTCAGGAATAGCCCATATGTACGTCAGAAGTGGCAAAGGAGAACACTAAAGTAAATATATTTATACTGCAAAATTATGTTTTCTTTGATCACGACGATCCCTGTATACTGCTGCATACACTCAGTCTTTCAATATAAAAGTTTCTATTGCGTTTAAGAAGTTTAAAATTGTTTTTAACTTAGCTACGTTTTAAACTAAAAAGACTAGCGTAAGTTAAAGGCTATGTTTCCAAGTCTTTTGATTACTGGAAGACGATAATTTTCTGTTACGGGATGACTCACATGTAAATACCAAATTAAAAAAAAGTTAATACTGCTATTAAGAAGGGTGGCTGTAACATTATGGTATGGGTCTGCAGTCGATGTTGGAAACCTTGTCTTTATCAAAAGCACAACATTTAAAAAGGCTTACTTTGATATTACTATGAATAAATTGGTTCTAAGTGCCGATAGTGATAAATTCCGTTTAAATCAAGATAATGATCCCAAGCAGAAGGTAGGAATTGGTTTGTCTTGACTCATCCGGAATGGTCTCCTTCTAATATTATTCCCGGCACTGCCACCTTAAAAAAACCGAGAGAAGGTTTAAACAAATTAGTGGAATCAATGGAATCTAATGAGCTTAAAATTGCTATAAACAATAAAGACTATTTAACAATGAAAACAACTTCAAATCAGCAAGACTTTGTAGGACCGTCACAAAAATTAAACAACCAAATCTTGAAAAGATAGAATTTAAAATATGCGAATTTTAGAATTAATTTTGAAGGAGAATGCTCTGAAGTTAGTGAATTTATTTATACATCATATGTGGCCCTTTTTTAATTTTGTTAAAACTATTTATATAAAATTGAGAGTTTTGTTTCTAGAATGGTTGTAACCACCCACCCTGGTTGACTGCGAATCGATTGAATTATCTAAGAAATTCTTCTTTTGTATTTATACAAGAGCAAGTATCCCAGAGTTTTGATAAATACCATAAATGATTGACAAAATCTAAGAACATTTAAGGACGCAATATCTAAAAGCAAAATTACATGAATGTTGCATATTTTCTCGATTGGAGCTGGGCCTCTGGCGCTTTTGATGGCAACAGCAGCATACCAAGAGAGCAGAGCAGTGAAAAGCAACGAGCGTACAAACAATAGCAGGTCACCGTGAAAGAAAGGGAGAAAGAAGGTCGCATAGAAGTGACAGAGAGAGTAGTAGAATATGTAAAGAGAAAATATTGAATTTTTGGTTTAATTGCACGCGACTTTTAAAGAAGTAAACTACATAATAACAATTTAGAAGCTCACAATTTTTCAGACTTCTATCTTTCAATTTTCACTACGTTAAAGTACAATGAAAGTTTTTTTTTATTTTTACATACTGCACTTGCCCTGTATGGGAGAATTTTTGTTCAACGGCGGCAAATATTAAGAATTGATATGTTAATCAGCTGAGTAAGCCGTGGTATTTTTTGTATGGAGTATTAAACGGGATGTACATACATATGTATTTAAATTTTCTCGGACACAATTTTTAGGTCTATTCATTATTTATGCACCGCATCACAAAAAAAAAAAATATGAGGGTCAAAAGTAAACACTCGCGAACACTTTTTAACTATGGTTACTGCCAATTATTGTAGCATTTTTTACCTTTGTTTAGCAATCTACAATAAAATAGATACATATATTAATTTATACACACAGTTATACATACAAATATATAAATATATATTTATTTTTATATATATATATGCATATATATATACATTTATATATATATATATAAATGTATGTATATATATAATTTATATATTTATAAGTATATATATATATATATATATTTATATATATACATATATATATATATATATATATATATATATATATATATAAAGGCACTATTTTTTTCGGTTGCTTCTACTTTATATATGTACAAATGTACATGTATATACAATATATGCATGTATATACATACATATGTGTCTTCGATTTTTTGCTATTTTCCTAGGTGTGTTACAACTGCTTCCATTATTATTCAATTTACATATAATTTGCTGACTTGCATTATCGCATTGGTAGCACGAATTGCACGCGTTTTTCTAGCTTTTTAACACATCTAATTAATATTAATTACGGAAAAAAATTCGGGCAAACGACGTTGTTTTCCACGGACTTTCCACGACTTCCACGCGCACAGAGTTGCCAGAGTGTTTCAAAGTTAATATCAAACAGTTGTCTCACTCTCACATCGAAGAACTTAGGTTACTCTTAGTACGAAAGTTAGCCAAACCGCACTTCCGGTGTGGTAAAACATGTTTGACTTAACCGTGGCGCAAGTGAACAATTTTTCCATTTGTAAATTATTTTATACACATAGTGAATTATGGGTGTAGAGCACAGGACAAATGGCTTATACGTATATTTAAGTGACTGCAAATAAATTTTGACACAACAGCGATTGATTAGTACTGTAACTTTGCAATTCAAATTGCACTTCGCATAATATTGATTATATTTTAAAATTTTGGTTAACGGTAAAAGCAACTCACATATATTTGCAGAAGTGTAGAAAAAGTGATTTTTTTTACATTATCAACTCTGGATTTCTATCACCTCATTCATTCGCTATATATGACCAAAAACAGAGTAAAACAATTATGTTTTTCTTTTTACTGTTTTTTTTTTTTTCAAAATGTCGATGTGTTGGATCAGTCCAGATTCGCATTCAGCGATGAAACATTTACATATGTATGTATAAGAAAGGCTTAGTCCGATGCACGAATCATTTTCCATGTCGACCCACACATGCATTTAATAAAACTCCCTACATATTGTATTAAGGTCTTTTTACGATCTTGGTTTTCTAGGTTTATATAGTCGGTTTTTAGTACCCTCGAGGAAAATTGGTCAAACAGTTTGTGTGTAATAGATAATAATAAAGCAAAACTTTCATCAATGTGTTCTGCGAAGTTTGCACTGTCGAGTGTGTTTATAAAAAAATATTATGTGTGGGATCGTTGTTAATAGTGAAAGAAGGTTCGAGGGCTTGATAATGTCTAAGACACAAGAATAGGATTGGTCAAAAAAGTAAATTATGTTTCCAGTAACTTTGTACAAGTGAGGGTCATTATTTGGATGTCCAGCTAAATTTTAACTGATGGTTATTCGAACGATGAAACACATTTTGATCTTTCAATGTGCAGTTAGTGCACTGATGCCGTGTTAACTTTTTTCTCTTACGCAGGCATGGTGCACTCGACATTGCTTCCTCTTTAAGGGGTTTGTTTGTATTCGATTTTCGAAAAGAACATTGCCTATAAGCGAACCCAGCAAGCGGGAGCAACACGAGCTGTTGTTGAGCGATATCGAGAAAAATGGAGAGAGGAAAAACGCCTTTTGCAAACGCAAAAAGAAAGACCAAGAAAGGCGTGAGCTGAAGGAAGTTGAGATGATGTGCGACAGAAATGAGGCTCGAAAAATCCATCAAAAATTCAAGCGTTTGACCGAAGCTTATAAGCCCGGAGCATCGTTCTGTAAAGATGCATATGGAAACGTGCTGACAGAAGTTCAGGAGTCACTTCTGTTATGCTTCTCTAACCTGCTTGGGAGCGAGGACGGGAACAATGCCGCCAGCGGGAAAGATGAATATCTGGTTCCCCCGACCGGTGATGGCAATCCTGTGGAGCCACCAGACTATGACGAGGTCTTAGAAGCTATTCAAAGGCTTAAAAATAACAAAGCGGAAGGTGCAAACGAACTTCCCGCAGAGGTATTTAAGACTGGCGGCGAAGAGTTGATTCGATGTATGCATCAACTCTTATGCAAAATTTGGACTGGTGAATGTATGCCCAGCGATTGGAACGTGTGCTCTGTTCAATCCTTAAGAAAGCAGACCCCGCAATCTGCGCAAACTATCGCGGTATAAGTCTCATACAAATCGCTTATAATTCCCTAGCTGGCGTGTTGTGTAATAGACTGAAATCGTATGTTGCAAATATTGTTGGACAAAACTTTCAATACTTTCCACTTTTAACGTTTTAAAGCTTATCTTCGTCCAATGAAATAACTATTCTTTTAACAGTATGATCAATGTAACGACTGTAGTTCTACACTTGCGCCTTGATTTGTTACATTAATATCTTCACGATAGCACTCTTTTCTTTTTCTTGATCATAAGAAGAATAATGATTATCACCATAATACTAATTATAATAATGATTATATTGTTTCATAAATAGTGTTTTTATTAACATCGAAAGTGAAAAAAATATTTTTTTTTTCATTAAGAAAACACATCCCAGACAAACTGTATATGGAGTATTAATATATAAAGGGCAAGCAGAAGCAGACAAATGTTTCAGAATTTTTTAAAGAGTACTTTAAATTCAATTTTTGATAGTATTTAGACATCGTCGCAATGCGTCGGTTTCTTTTAAAATAAGTTGAAACTCAATATTTCGCTATTTCCAATCTTAAAAATATATCATTTGGAAGAGTTATATTTAAGATGGAAATAAGTTAATTATAAACTCCACCTACTTGTCACAGATTTTCAATTGAATAAGAAACAAGATATAACGTTAACTTCGGTGGAACCGAAGCTTAAATACCCGTCACACGAATCTTTGAATAGTTTAGTGTGATCACCATTGGCTTATATCCATTTGTAAATATATATTCGAATAATTTCTTTTTCATACATTTGTTCGAAAATAATCGATAAGTTTGTATGGGGACTATGGCTAAAAATGGGCGTGGCACCTTGGTTTTGTTATTGGATGTCATTAGAAGTGTTTTTACCCAAATTTGAGTGAATATTCTCATGAATAATACCTATTTTTATACAAAAAATTCGAAAATGGGCGGTAACTTTGTATGGGGGCTATAGCTAAAAATGGGCGTGGCAGCTTGGATTTGACATTGGATGATATTAGAAGTATTTTTACCCAACTTGGAGTGACTACATTCATAATTAATAGCTATTTTCATATAAAATTCGAAAATGGGCGGTAAGTTTGTTTGGGGGCTATAGCTAAAAATGGGCTTGGCAGCTTGGATTTAACATAAGATGACATTAGAAGTTTTTTACCCAACTTGGAGTGACTACATTCATAAATAATAGCTATTTTCATAGAAAAAATCCGAAAAAAACGGTAAGTTTGTATGGGGGCTATACTTTAAAATGGGCGTGGCACTTTGATTTTAACACGTGAACTGCTTAGGACTGAGAAAAGCTTAAGTTCCAAGTTTCAGGTCAATATCTTTAAAACTGAGCGAATGAAACGCTACATACACGTACAGACAGACGGACATGGCTAGATCGACTCGTCTCGTCGAGCTGATCAAGAATATATATACTTTATAGGGTCTAAGATGTCTCCTTCAATGCGTTACAAACTTTCTGACAAAATGACAATACCCTCCACACTGTGTGTGACGGGTATAAAAAGAATTTGCAAAGAATGTGCAGGTCTTTATGCGTGTTTATTTATTGTTTAAGATCAGGTTCATAGTGAATATACTATTATGCAGAAAATAGAAACTGAAAAGCTTATGTTTTAACATACAAATTGCTCAAATTTGAACATGTACTGCTTGTGGGTTATCATTTTTAAAATGCGATAGTGCTAGGCAACATATCCCGCAGCGACTATATTTTTAAAAACACACAATGAAGACATAAAATTTTACGATCGTGCTAAGTGACTCTCAGCATACTTAAGTGCAACAAGCATGTTGAGCGATGACATTTGACTCCTGCACGCATGATCAATTCTTCGCATAAAATAAATAAGCTATTTTTATAGTCATATATAATTTTACACGTACACATACGTCTACATATAGTTTTAACATACAGGCCACTTTGTAATAGAAATAGTATTTAAGAATGTTCAATTGTTAATAAAATTTAGTACCTTACAACTACTCAGCATGTTTGTTCTCTCCAAGTGAGATTATAAAACATATACAAAAAAAAAAAAACTTGATGTTTGAGTGCCGCATGAACTGACGCAAAAAAAAACTTCTGGACCGAATCAACGCCTGCGATATGGTGCTGAAACTGAACGAACTCGATCCATTTTTGAAGCGGATGGGGACTTCCGACGAAAAATGGATCACATACGACAATATCAAGCGAAAACGGTCGTGGTCGAATGCCGGTGAATCGTCCCAAACAGTGGCCAAGCCGGGATTGACGGCCAGGAAGGTTTTGTTGTGTGTTTGGTGAGATTGTAAAGGAGTCATCCACTTTGAGCTGCTCCCATATGGCAGAACGCTTAATTCTACCATCTACTGCGAAAAACCGGACCGCTTGAAGCAGGCGATTGACCAGAAGCGTTGGACAACAGGAAGGATGTAGTGTTCCACCAGTACAACGCCAGGCCAAACACATCTTTGTCGACTCGTCAGAAGCTACGGGAGCTCGGATGGGAGGTTTTAGCGCATCCACCATATAACCTCAAAAGAGGCTTGTGGAAAGTGGCTGTCCGAGTTCTTCGCAAATAAGGAGGGGGTTCTACAACGGGGAGGTATTATGAAGTTGCCGTCTAGATGGAAATAGATTATCGAATAAAACGGCGCATACTTTTAATTTTATTTTTAGCATTGAATAAAGAGCAAAAAAGCGGAAGGGAGATATTTGACAACCTTATATTTAGGCAGTCAAGCCAATTTTAGTGCGTTACTGCCCATAGTTTTGTTTTGACATCTATCATGTTGGGTATGGACGAAATCGATTTTCATAATTTTTTGAGAGGCAAAACGATGAAGAAAACAAAAAAAAGTTGGATAAATATTATGGGGCTAATGCTGCTTCAGATTACACCGTCAAATATTGGTTTTGAGAGTTTCGTGGAGGCCGCAACTTCACTACCGATGAAGTTAGCAGCGGCAAGCCCTCCGATGCTGAGAACAATGTCAAAAAAATTAATTTAATGCGGTTTGCTGACCGAAAAGTGAAGGTGCGCGAACTAGCAGATATCACAAAGATTAGTACACGCCAAATTTTGGGCGAGATTTTGCATATGAAAAAGTTATCCTGCCGCTGGGTGTCGCGCATGCTCTTGTGCGCCGGCGCATAAGAGCATCGCAACCACGCCAAATATCTATGATTTAGGGCTCCAATTGCTTTCGCATCCACCGTATTCGCCCGATTTGGCTCACTTTCCTAAACCTCAAAAGTTGGCTTTATCAATAAAAAATTCAGCTCACGCCAGGAAAATTACTACTCGGACGGATCAAGAAGTTGAAAAATCGATGAAATAAGTGTATCAAGCTTAAATGGGATTACATTGATTAAAATAAAAAAAACATTAAAAAAAAATTTTTTTTTCATTCCCAAGGAGGCTACTTTTCACCACACCTAGTGTATATTCTTGGCTCCAAAAGACGAGTCGATTTAGCCATGGCCGTCTGTCGGTCTGTTTATTCCAACGTGATTTATTAGAAGAGTACTGGAGATATTTAATTAAAATTCAAAAATTAGGCTTTTCTCAGCAAGTGAGAGTTTCGAGCTTTTTCATGTCCTAAAAAAACTAAATGACAAGTTTTAGAACTATGTATTGGTAGCTGAAAATCTAGGATAGATAGGAAGTTGAAATAAGTTGTGATTAAACTTTGGAAGCAATCGGATGTGCATGCATTGTACTCCACTATTAGCTATGATTTGCAAACTAAATTCCTGTTGAATACATTTAAAGTGCAATCTGGATGAATTGGGAGGCACTGTCTCTCATCGTCCCAACAAGAATGGTGTCGATAAAACAAACAACAAATTTAAAAATCGATTTAAAATTTTGGATTATTGGAATAAAGATATAGATAATTTAAAAGGCTCGGTTTCAAGTTCTGATGGTTCTTTTATCACCGTTGGCGACAATGAGGATAAGCACAAAAAAAGCTCACAAAAAATGGATAATAATCCAGTAACCTACGTTTCATCTGAAATTGTGAGCCTCTGAGCAATGATGGATATTTTGAAACTTGTGGTTTAACCTGAAAATATTGAAGTAAGACCCACATATGAAGCCATAGTGCAAAAATTTGACGAGATGAAAGTTGAATTTTGTAGCTATCAACTTTAAGAGGATAAACCCTATCGAATTGAGATTAAAGGGCTACATTATTATGCTTTGAATAGGAATATTGTTAGCAGTTTGAATCAGCTTGGGCATAAGGTTCTTCACGTGCACAACCCAAATCGCTCCACGGGTGAACAAGTGGATAAGATTTTTTTTTTAAATTGGATTCACGTAAAAAATAACGAAGATATAATTTCAGTAAAGGTTTAACATAGTGCAGACAACGTGTTGAAATAGAGCACATGAGAAAATCAACTGATATTGTCCGATGTCATCGTTGTCAACAATATGGTAACAAATTTATCAAAATGAATCTACTACCTACTATATGTATGTTAATTTGGAACGCCAACGGTATTTCAACGAAGTTGCACGAATTAGATTGTTTCGTGCAAACAAATAACATATATGTAATATTTCTTAGCGAAACCCGTTTGTCTGGGTTTAAGATTTCTAAAATATACAGGTTCTCTTCTTACTCCATCTAAGGCTGCATAATGTGGATCAGCAATAATAAGAAATGCATTTTCCAATCAGGCCGGTATATATCGAAAAAGTGCAACTAGCCTCTGCTTTTATTTGTACTGCCATTGGTGAAATTAATATTGGTGCAAATTACTGCCCTCCAAATTTTACATGGTCTGACATTGACTACAATACATTACTGTTAGACTAAAGGGTTAAATTTATTGTTGAAGGTAATTTGCTTTGGGATGCGAGACGATCTGCTAAAAGAGTAAAGAACTATTCAGCTACAACTCCTCGTCCAGTGTTAGTTTTTATGGCCATTGGTGCACCCACTCGTGCTGATAATCTTCCAGGTTTTATCGACTCTGCGGTTTATCGTGGCATACCTCATGTTAAGCTTACTATTTAGGATCGCTTAAACCTGAGCTTTGACCATCTGCCGCTAATTTCAACTCTAGATACTGCTGCGATTGCATTTTCTAGGGTAGAGAGGCTTTTTACTCCAGGTAAAAATATCGCTGTTTTTCTGAGAATTCTTAACAGTTCAATTAATCTGAATGTGGAGGTCAAGATGTGGAGGATAAAGATATTGACTTTGCTTTGGAACTGTTTTCTCGAAATATTTATATTGCTGCTGAGAAAGCTAGCAATACAACGCCTTTTAGAGCTGCTCGTCGTACTTCTAGTGCAGTTACTATTAACTGAGAGCTAGTTCTGTTAAAAAGGAAAAGAGAACTGCTTAAAGTTTACATGCGATTGCAACCAAGGTGCTTATAGATATCTTAAAGTTGCACTAGTTGAGCAAGCTACTTTCTTTTTTATGATGCTGAGTCGACGCAATCTAAAAGCTAGTTGCCTCTTTTGAAGACAACGTTAGCGTGTTCTACTCATCAAAAAGCGAATACGAAGCAGCTGATGGTCTTCAAGGGAACCTCCATTTCTTCGAAAATTGGGCAAAAAGATGGAACAATAAACTCAATACTGACAAATGTATAAATGTTTGCTACTAAGTCAAAACTCCTAGGTCTTGTATCTAATCGAAGGTTGAATTATAGAAACCATATTACTACGGGCGTAGGCACTAATCGTAAAAAATTTAAAAAATTGTTCTTGTTACCGAATAGCAGGAGTAAACTTTCTCTTCAGAATAAGAGAACAGTATATCGGCAAAAACAGTTTCAAACCCTTATAAATAAAACCCTTCGCCTTATTTCTGGCTGTGAGTGGTTTGTTCGTAACTCTACTCTTCACAAAGACTTAAATTTGGCAACCATCAATGAACAAACCTGATTTTTCTCCAGCATATACAATGATCGTCTCTTATGTCACGAAAACCAATTGGCCAGACCTTTGAGATATAAAATGCAGCACATTTAAATATAAATTTATTATTACCAGAATTTATCATTACCTATGAATTTATCATGGTGTATTATATTTTGTTGACTTAAAAAAAAATAAATTTGAAGGGCATAGACGGGTAAGCATAAGGGAACTTCCCACAGCGATATTTACTATGATGTCTTTAAATTACATTTGATAGCTTACTACTAATATATAGCTGAGAGTTTTTGGGTCAAAAATTCTATCAAAATCTTTTTTTTTTTGTTTATTTGAAATAATTTGTTTCTGCGGCTTCTAGGTACAAAACAATCAGTGGTACTGTCGATAGTATTGATGTTTTTATCAGGGCTGCAAACCACTAAAAATCTGAAGGTGTTTCGGTTTTTAGTCAGTGTCGAACCTCGGTTCGGTTTGGTTCAAATGGTTCAAGTAATGTATGTTTTATGTTAAAAAGTATAGCCTACTTGTTATGAGCACTTATTTTACTGGGCAGTAGAAGGTATAATATTTGTGATTACGTAAAAATGCAGCAATCTGGAGCTCTGTTTCATATGTCCATCTTCTGGTAAAACCATAGTAGTTAACGCTCTTCATAGATCCCAACGTGACATTCAAATTGAAACTTAGATCAAAAACTTAAAATTGTTTTTATTTTTTATTTGCTGAGATGAACTGACAATCGGAAAAAGAACCACTTTAAATTTATAGACCATCATTGTCTATTGGTTTTATTATTATTATTGGGAGAACTTGTATTAACATTTTCAACATTTTCGCATATAATTCGTCATAAACTCAAGCAACATCCTCACTCAAGTAAATTTTGGAATATTATAATATAAAGATCTTTTAAAGAAATTCAGAACCGGTTCTAACCGAACCACTTTTGTCTCTCATATGATTTGGATTTTGTTTCAAAACCATTTTCTTTTTGAATAACTGGTTCGGTTTATTTTTATCGATGTTTTGAAAAAATTGAAAATTGTAGGGTTTAAATTGACTTTGTTTATTAGAAATTTGACTTTAGTTTCTATATTAAAAAACTGTTTAACTCTCGACATAATTTAAAAAAAAAAATCGGTATATCTCTATTTTTAAGTCGCACACCACCAAATTTTTTAATATTATGTATGATAGTCAGATTGAGTCTTATAGATTTGATTAAATAGCTGTCTATATTCTCAAGGAAATTAAAAAAAAGGAACCTTGGTAGAATTCTGATCTTACTTTATGAGCAGAATATTTTTCCGGACTTCCAGTTTGATTTTAGGCAATCACATGGAAAACCTGAGCAAACTCATCAGCTCTGCTCTTTTCTTGGATGTGTAGCAAGCTTTTCAAAGTGTCTGGCTGGAGGATTGGATGCAAAAATTTGAGCCGGTCTGCCACCGGCGTACTCTTTCCTTTTTAAATTATTTTGACGTAGCATCCAGGTAGCGGTGATAGGAGTGTGTTCAACTCAGCCCGAGTGTAGTGAGCGCTACTCTTTTTTGCTCTGTTTACGGCAGACATGCAAATACCTACTAGTGATTATATGTTGTCAGCTACATATGCTGTTGACACTGTCATTATGGTTAACTCAGATGTCCTAGAGCTGCTTCTGATTACCTTTATATGGATAAAGATTAAGTTTAGATGGATAACCCATATTTCTATTGTGGAGATATGTAATACAACTTTGGGGCACTGCCTGTAAAACTCAGTTTGAACTCGTCCGAAAATTTCAGAACAAGACTATGCATTATGCGTAGTACGGTTATTATTAATGATTTGAACTGTTTTTGATAAAATCGTCATAGCTCTAGATATAATAATCGCCTCCATAATCACATCAATCCATTTGCTTCGGCCCTTGAGGTCAATACAATAATTTCAAGTAGTTCTTTACTAATAAATATCTTATCAATTTTTTGTTTTTTGACTTGAAAATCGCAGTGACTGTAATCAGTGACAAACGCGCAGTACACGAAAAAGCAATCAGCGAATACTGAAAAGTTGCACTATTTGCGAATATATACAGAAAATCGCCGCCAACTGAATTGTTTCGCTACACCAATATATCAAACCGATTTAGTTTTAATTCACTGAAAAATAAAATACTGATTTTATTGTAAAAATTGAAGTTGCACAAAAAATAATAAAATGATAAAAGCACCAATCATTGGTAAATGAACAGTTTCAATTTTAGCGAAGAGCGATACACAAAATCACCGATAACTAAACATGTTCACTGAGGAACAAGAAAATCGTATGTCGCTACTTTCAGTCTTCAGTGCGACATTGCGATTTTTAAGTCACTGTGAAAAAATCACCGAAAGTGTTTTTTTTTTTTTTCCAACAACAAAATGTAATTTACACTAAAAAAAATCAAGGAAACATGTTAGCTTCGGTGAAACTGAAGCTCAAATACCCGTCACACGAAACTTATGATGGTTTACATGTTCACCAGTGACTTAGTTATAAATTCGAAAGGGTGGGTTCGGGTCAATCATCTGGTTCCACCTAAGTTAAAACACAATATTGGGGCTCTTAAATAAATCAGAAAATGGGAGGCAAGTTTGTTTGAAGGCCGTATTTCATTTTAGTCTAATCCTAATCACTTCGGTAGTGTATACTTGGGTCGACATTAGGAGGGATTCTACCTTGTTTTAATTGGAAGATGAGCTGTAATTATATTTGAGAGCTATGACTAAAAATGGACGTCGCACCTTGGTTCTGATATACGAACAACATAGGACCAAATAAAGCAGAAACAACTATTATCATTCAAAAAATCTTAAATGGACGTTCTTTTTGTCAAAGAATATACGAATTTTCGCATACATTCACTCCAAATTGAGTAAAAAAACATTTCTAATGTCATCCAATGTCAAAATAAACGTGCCACGCCCATTTAAAGGTATAGCCCCCATACAAAATGACCGGCCATTTTTTTTGGACTATCCGTATTTTTATCTTGAAATTTGATTCCAATATTTTGTATAAACTTTAACAATTATAACGCCACTTATGCAGTATTGTAAAATTAAAATGATTGGAAAGAAAACCCATAAAAAGGAAAATGTAAATTTACTAAAGGAAACCTCCTTTGCTTCTAATGCTTCTCTATACGTTTGTCCATGCCAATTACTATATTAGCAATCAAATGAATTCAAGCATTTTCTTGTTAAAGGATCCACTTGACTTATTTGTGAGAGTTTGAAAATGGTTCCAATATTGTTTTAAGAGATGCATTGGTAGTACAATATTATTGGCACGAGTATGATATATAAAATTAAAATCGCGTTTAAAGATGCTTTCATTGATCGTTGTAAACCCACAATTCTACATTATGTAGCACTGTTTTTAAGTCCTCCTTCTAAGGAACTAGTTTCTTACCTATCGAGACTCGTAGACCCCTAATGAGTTATTCAACCAATGCTCAATTTCATTGCAAACGAAACTGTGGCAAATACATAAGACAATTGACAAATCAAATCAACTATGATATAATAAATGTTAAAAATAGAAAACTTTGAAAAATTTTTGTTTAAGAATTATAATAACAGTTGAAAATACATATTTTACATATTTATGCTTATATATTATATACATGTATGTATTAAGTTACTTAAAAACAAAAATTGATATAACAAAATTTAAAAATCTTTGGGATGGGCGCGATCGGAAAAGAATTTTTGTTTTCGGTTAAAGTGGGATCGCCCATCTCTTGTTTGTGTAGTCGAATAAACACTCTACTACAACATTCTTTGTTGCTTATGTGTTTTCTGCGTTTTTCACATATTAATCTTGGTGGTCGAATAATGGACTAAATACCGTTTCCCTCAACTTTTTAATGTTATTTTCATAAATCGTAAACAGCATCATAAAAAAAAAAAAAATAAATTGATACCGATTGTGCCTCTAACCAAATAATCTCGTCTTGCTACATTTAAAATGTATAAGAACGTAAATAAATTAAATAAAAATAATTATCGTTTTATGTTATTTTATAGAGAAAATTACCATTTGATACATATTATCATACAAAATACGTAGCTTACATGCACTGCATAAACCATTAAGTATTTTATGTTTAGATATCGATGTCAATGGGGTTAGCGAGACCATGGTACAATAATACTAGGTACTGCAACAGCTAGTTTCTCTGCCAACGTTTGGGTACTTATTTATTTTCAGTATGAATGCGAACAAAACTACAGGCAATTATATTTTTTGCTCTCTCCAATCTACCTCTTTCATGAAAACGAGCAACGCTCAAGTTGCTTATTTGATGAAGTGGCAATACCTCGTATTATTACACCATGAGCGAGACCATGACATCAAAAGTAAAATTGCCCTGTAGAAGGTTAAAATTAAATTAAGATTTTTGTTTAACATCTTGACAATAATTCAGATTTTTTGGTGACATCTTAATTTTAACCTTCTACAGGGCAATTTTACTTTTGATGTCATGGTCTCGCTCATGGTGTAATAATACAAGTTATTGCCACTTCATCAAATAAGCAACTTGAGCGTTGCTCGTTTGCATGAAAGAGGTAGATTGGAGAGAGCAAAAAAATATAGAATATTCACAGATCGATGATAGTTGCACTATTGTGCTACTGGGTCTTTTAGATATAGTCCCCATACAATCTTACAGCCCATTTTCCAATTTTTTTTAAATTTTTATAAAAAAAGGTATTATTTCTGAATATATACACTCCGAATTGGGTAAAAGCACATCTATGAGACCATTTTTAGGCATAGCTCCCATGAAAAACTTACAGCCTTTTTTCTAGATTTTTTTTGTATGAAAATAGTTATTATTTCTAAATCTATTCATCACTCTAAACACTTCTAATTTCATCCAGTGTCAAAACCAAGGTGCCACAGCCATTTCTAGGTATAGCCTCATACAATCTCACCTCACATTTTGAAATTTTTTCAAAAAAGTAATTGTTATACCTGTCCTTAGCTTAAAATATGACCCCATTATTGAGTCTAAACTTTGGTAGCATCGAACCATACTCTAAATTACCTGAGCCACTGATGATTATAAATAATCTATTCAATAATTTTCACTTCAATTAGCTTTTTTACATTTAACTTTGAAGAAAAAAAAAAAACAGCAAATATTATCAAACACTAATAGACTGCAAACCAACAATTTTACTGACCTGCTATCGTTCTTTTTGTTATGTGCTTTTTAGTTGTGTTATTATGCTATTTTTGCATTGTATGAAAAGCAACAACAAAAGTTTTACTTTAAAATACTCCAATATGGCAGCTATCTTCGATCTGTGAATGCCCTTATTAAACTTTTCTCTTGAATTATTTTGTATTATATGCCTTTGCCACTAGGATTCAATCGCAATATATTGTATATTTTTTATTATTTATGGGTCGGTGCATTTAATAAATAAATTGTTTGTGTCCATCACATTTGTGTATATATTCATTCATCATACCGCGATAAGTTAGAATTTAGAATAAAAATCTAATTTTTCTAATCACACACACACATAAAATTAAAAATCCCCTTATCGTTCGTTTAATATGGTATCTGGTTTTGATAATATTGTATCATATCGTAGGTCCGTGTTCTGAAGTTCTGATAAGAGTTTCGTATTACTGCTAACATATGCGCTGCAGCCTCTTTGTTGTTTTTGGTAGCGACAAACCGTTGCTTCAGCAGATTAATCGTCTGACCGCGAAAGCACGGTAGTCCGGTGTCAAGCATAAGCGACACGAGTGAAACTATTGCATCTTGATACGGCCGAACGGCTAAAAAGGCTTGTACGCAGAGCTCACAGAACCACTTAAATGCAGGTGCTTCCATTTTGCCGCCCATGATCATAACCATCTCATCTGTGAGCTTCATGTCGGGCTCGAAACCAATATTTCCGCCCGGCGACGATTCAAACATAAAGCCAAAATCTAGTAAAGTAGAATATTAATAAAAGCACTTAGCTTTCTGATATTGGACCTTTCTCACCAATATGAATAATATGCCCATCCTTATCTATCATAATATTGCCGTTGTGCCGATCTTTAATTTGTAATAAATATCCAATTAACGAGTAGGCAGCCATAGACTTTACGAAATTGGCACGTGCTGCTTGGAATTCTTTCGAACTTTCGTCTCCATATTGGTGCTGAAAATATTCGGACAATCCAGAATCCGTCTGCCGACCAAGCTGGTCACGAGATTTGGCATTCGGTACACATTCAATCACACCGCACTGCAAAAGAAAAAATAATGCAAACAGGATACATTGTCGTTAGCAAATTGAAACCGAATTAAGTACTTACTCCTGGTGCCGTAGCTACTACACGGTATGGAAACAAAAACAGGTCCAAACCGACTTGTTGGAAGATGTTTTTAAAAATTGTGATTACCTGTAGCGCAAGCATATCTTGACGCACATCGTCACCAACCTTGAATATGGCAGCCTGCCATGATTCTACGCCCAGCGAAGACTTAGCGTCACTTTGTGAATTCTGTAAAAATAAATGAATAAAAAATAAAATATATAGTACAATGAGCGATCAATTTTTAATTATTAAAGAAAAAGTTTAATGAAAATTATAAAAAGTCCATCAATCAAATATATTAAAATTTTTTATAAAATGTGTCTGCTTGGTGTGCAGGCGATCTGGAGTACCACCACAGTAGGCTCAGTTTGACGTAAAATCCGTCTAAAGTGTGACTCCTCGAGATGGGGTTGGTCCGAGGATGGTTGTCTTCGCTTTAAATTTAACAACCTCGAAAACACACAGAGGAATAAGTGTACTAAAATTGCAAAAATGGCCAGTTTAAACAGTCTAAAGATAAAATGGAGAAACATGAATTCTATGATCGCTGACCCAAACATGACATTAAACTTGTCATTGGGGATTTTAATGCACAAATTGGTCGCCCAGCCATCGGAAGATTTAGCCTGCAAGACTCCACCAACAGTAATGGTGAAATGCCAATCGATTTTGCTGGGAGTCGAAACATAATCATAAGTAATATCCGATTCTCACATTTCAACATCCACAACTTGGCGCATTGGCGTCCCAGGCATTAGCACCAAATAAACCACATGGTAATTGATGCGAGGCTTGCTTCGAACGTGTTTAATATAAGAACCAAGGTTCGTACTAAAATCAACACAACGCACGCTACAAAGGAAGCTAGATATTAGTTGGTGTGACTCACTTATTTCAATAGATTTCTACGGACACCAAATGAAATGAACTAAGCATCTAGACAAAAAATCAAGCGTTTGACCGAAGGTTATAAACCGGAGCTTCTTTCTGCAAAGATCCACATGGAAACTAGATTCCAAATCAATGATGGTGGAGCCATCTATGATGAAGTCTTAAAAGCTTTTAAGCTGAGTTATTTAAGCCCGGCGGCCAAGAGTTGATTGACACCGCAGTAGAGTTTCAGCAAAAATTAAACTTTGTAAGATGCTTCTGTACGGGTCAGAAAGCAGACAAACCGACGTTAGGTACTTTCCAAAAATCACTGGACCTGTCAGAGAGGACAACGATATCCGTATTTGCACAAACAAGAAGCTGTACCAGCTATATAAAGACAAAACCCTGAAAAACGTCAAAAAATCTTTATTAAACACCCTTCGTTTGTATTAAATTTGAGGTAAATCTGTAGTGTTATAAATTTTTTTTTAAAAAGCGGGCGTATGGGTGGGCGTTTCAAAACAGCCTTTTATTCCTTCTAAGGTCTCAATTCACACAATGAAAATTTCAGGATGATCGGCCTTTAAAACCAAAACAGTAGGGTGGGTGTGGTAAAAGTCGGCATATAATTCCTTCCAGAATCTCAGTTACGCACTGTGAAAATTTTATGAAGAATGATCTAAAGATCTGGGCCCTATAAAGCATACTTGTGTTTTCGACCTATACAATTCACTATAGGCTAACATAATTTTGTTTGCAACACACTCTTTACTCCACAATTTAATCCATGGTAAAATACGACGGACGCACAAAGACTCACTTTGACTACAAATTCAAACACACTTAATGACAGATGGCGGTAAAAAGTTTGCTTGGTAATTAAGGACATGTGTACTAACCAGAAAAAAAAAACAATTTGGGCGATATCTTTTCCAGAGACGATTTAAAAAACATATTTCGGGTACTTATTCTACAGAATATACATACTAGCTGAACTACCCAGAAGTGCTCGGATCATGTACATATACCAAATTTCATTTGTCTAGTTCAATTATTTGCAATGGTGCCACATCCACCGCTGCACGCAAATAGTAAAAAAATAATGTTAAAATATTTCAATAAATAAAATATAATTTATGAGACGAAGCATTAAGTATAGTAAAACTAAAAATGTTATGAACTATATGTATCATTGCATAAATCCTAGCAGTTCCCAAAATAACGACAACAGAAAATGAAAGCATTCTGATTAAATATCGTGTTTGTCAAGTCTTATTTATTGAAATATTTTAACATTATTTTTCAATATTTGTCTGCAAAGCAATAGCGAATTGTTTTTTTTTTTACACCATCTTTCATTTGAACGGTACTTTTATTGATATTTTTATACCCGTCACACCTAGTGTAAACGGGTATATTCAGTTTGTACGCATTAAAAAAGGCATTGGAGACCCCATAAAGTATATATATTATTGATCAGCTCGATGAAACGAATCGATTTAGCCGTGTCCGTCTTTCTGTCAGCCCGTCTGTCTGTCTGTTACGATGCGTTTTACTCAGAATGTTTTTAAGATATTAACATGAAATTTTAAACTTAACCTTTTTTTGGTCCTAGGTAGTTTGTATGTCAGAATCAAGGTGCCACGCCCATTTTTAGACATAGCTCCTATACAAATCTACCGCCCATTTCCGAACTTTTGTATAAAAATTGGTATTATTTGTGAATATATTTACTCCAAATCGGATGAAAACACTTCTTTTGTCATTCAATATCAAATCCAAGATGTTACGCCCATTTTTAGTTATAGCCCCCATTCAAACGTACCGCCGCAGATACCCGGCGTGCTTTTTTTTTTTGTTTGCAGCTCAACCAAAATGGGCTGGGGCTAACTTAAAAACATACTAAAAAATACATTTTTTTAATCTTACCCATAATGTATTGGGGAAAGCTGCCATCAGCTGTTTTTTATTTTTGTTTTTTGTTTATGTTAAAAGCAAAACATTTTTGTATGGGAAAATAAGACAATCGAATATGCATTAGGCATTGTTTTAGTGGACTTTCAATTTACTTGCATTGTTTACTTTCAAATGTAACCGGTTTGGGGCTCATCGGTGTGATGGTATCAACGAAAATCGCGAACATAGAAACATTTTTACTATTTTATATATATATAGATAGATTCTGAATAAATGAAATTAAAATTTGGTTAAATCAATTACAATGACCACCTAAGTGAAAACTAACGATATGGTAAGGATCGGGCTAATATAACATAAAGCCTCCATACAAATTTGACCAAATTCATCATGAAATTTAATGTAAGCACCTAGTGAAGACATACACTATTAAAAGTGTTGTGTAACAGATATTTCAGCTTCGGTTCCACCGAAGTTAACGTTCTTCCTTGTTTTGTTGAATTTAGTCAAGATCAATGCAAATTATAAATTTTTAAAAATTTCGGGCGTATTATCATTCTGTTTGAGGGCGGGTGTAATGACACCGGTCGTTTTTACATGCACCCGTACGTTTATATGGAGGCCATAACAAATAATTGGTCGATTTGGACCAAATTGGTAAACATTCATAAGATTATCATAGGCATAATCGGAGGGTCATACCTAAGGTAAGTCTAAATATTTTACTTCTCTTGCATTTCAATAAATTTGCCTAAAGGCTGTTATGTTGGAAATGTTATACATTTGCATTTTGCTTTATGTTTATTTTCGTAACTTCTGGATATATTTGTAAACCTCTATGGAAAGTTCAATGAGCTAAGTCATACTTTTTCTTGCAGTAAAGACTTTTTCGTATGGAGGCAGAGGCTCCGGCGAAAAGACTTTAAAACGAAACGTGGACAAATTCGGAGGGATACGTCAGTGAGGACGTCCACCGCTGCACTGAGAGGACAAAGTCTTGAAAGACAAGATTGAAACATCCGATTGGTATCAATAAGCACTAGATAATAACAGCTATTTTTAGTTATGTCCAGATAATAGAAGGGATTACTTTGATATTCTAATGCATAGTATCTGCCTTAGTACCGATACTCTTGGAAGAAGGGGCCAATTCTGATTCAACCAACATATTGATCCCAAGTGTAAGGCAGGGATTACGATATCCTGATCCGTCTGGAACGGTCGCTACCTAGTGCAGCCTCCGGTACTATCACCTGATGTTGTTATCATTTAAAATTTATATGCATTTCTAGACCATACCATCTGTAAACCCATGATATCTAGCCAGAATTAGCTAAAATATGAATTACACGGTGCGACAAAAAAAAAATTTTTAAAAATTTATTGGATGGGACTAAGTGTAGGTTGTAGGTACAGTTAAATAAAATTTTTTGGCAAACTAGAATTTTCTCTTGCACATCGAGATTTTGAAATAACGGTAAAAAACAGATTTTTCGAGGTTTAAAGTGTTAAACAACTATATGTCTTAAACTATACATCTTACATCGCATTTCAATACGTCGTTGGAAAGAAAAAAAAACCTTTCCAATGGTGTACTACATGTTATAACATTTCCGATCCTATCTTTGTGTATTTTAAAGGCAAACTCAATTTTTTTTTTTTTTCCACAATTTTTGACTTTATCGATGATTGCTTGCACTATTTTGTTCGAAAGCTACATCTACAGTTATAAGTTTTGAAAATTACGCTTAAAACGAATGTTTAATGGGACAAATCCGACATAAATTGACAAAGTTATTAAAGTTTTTCTAAAAACAAATTTTTCAAAAAATACAATTTTTCATACAAATTTATACAAAATAAAATTTTGTGTTTTTTGCTTACAATTTTTTTTTTTTTTTAATTTGTATGAAAAATTTTATTTCTTGAAAAATTTGTTTTTAGAAAAACTGTGACATAAATTTTGGCACTATTTTTGGTTTTTCAAGGATAACTTGGTCAAATCTTATTTTAATAAAACAAATAAAGACTCCTTTGTTAACTAGAAAAATATATCTAAAAAATTGCGTGTCCCGATATTTTCTATATTGCGTTGTTTGTAAGATAGAGCGCTTTGAACTTTAAAAGAAAAAGTGCATCTTTTAAGCTGAGAGCCACTGTACTTACATTGAATTAACGATAATAGCTAATCAGTCGCACTTTAACTTTAGAAATAACTTTTCATAAAGACGGAAGTTAATTTCAAATCTAAATTATAGGGTTTTTGCAATTTTTTAACTATTTGCATGGTTTTTAAATTTTTTATACTTTTTGGGTTTGTTTGTCCGATTGCTAATAAGATAATTAGACGTTTAACTTTGTATTTAATAATTGATCTTTTATAGTAAATCGAGTTTTTTATGATTTCTATTTTTCTAATTATAGTATACTATATGTTAAAAATCAACTTACGGGATTATTTGAAACCTCCATTGCACGTGTTTCTAGCTCAGTGATGCCGCAACGATAAACGCGAAATCGTGCGAGATATGGGGCCTTTGCTGCACTTTGCATTGGAGTGCCACTGCTGTAGTCAATGTCCAATACCATTGCCTCTGGATTTGAAGGTAGGTAGCAGCCCGATTGTACTTTAATGCGTGATAAAGCTGCTAGGCAAGCATTTTTGCGCTCTGGTCCTTTGGGGAATGATCTTATTTCTCCAGACACAGCAGTAATTTTGCCAAAGAAATCAAATTCACGTTCGTAAAAGCGTTTAGCAGCGCCGGAAAACGATGCGATTATGTTTTGAGAAAGCACATCGAGCGCTTCAAAAATGTTCGGATCACGGTGTTGTTGATCTTCGTCTATGTACATATTCGTTTGCATATTCCAAATAAGCTGATGAGCGACTATTTGCGACCGCTTCGAAATGTTTTTAATAAACTCTACAACATATCCCATTGTATCGTGACGCAGTGCTTGCACAAGCTGTGGAATGTACGGCAATACGGATTCAGCGGGATAAGAACTTAGCGTCTTAACGGCGTACTGTGCAGTCAATGGGTGTGTTGGATACTGACGCGAAAAGTAGGATAGTGTTTGTATAGGCGTTACTGGCGACCATGAAAGTATATAGACGAGGTCAGGACTTTCCTGGAGCAAGTTCTTGGTTGTACATAGGTATTTAAGAGCTTCAGGTATATGACATACAGCAATTGGATCAGAACATACGAGGCGAGAGACTTCGTCCTCTATGGACTCAGCATTTTTAACACGTTGTGGCAAAAACACAGCCAATGCGGGATTGTAACTCCAAGCAAGACGCGCATAGTCCCGCCATACGTTTATCTTATAAGGTCTGGCACGCCACTCAGTGATCTGGTCCTCACCTAAGTAAAATAAACAATTAATTTCGCAAAAATCGAAGCTCGAATTATAAAGAAATACATATATTAACAAGGAAAAACGTTAACTTAGGTGGTCAATAATCCGATATAACCAAAGTTTAGACAAAATAATAGGGTCAAATTTTAACCTAAACAGACGATTTAAAAAAAAAAATCAGAAAATGGAAGGTGAGATTCAAGTGATTTTCGAAATTTGCACCTGAGACCCATAGGTGGGCCCAAAATATATTTTTTGACCAATTTTTTTTTTTTTTTTATATTAGGTGAGCACTCAGACGTGATATTTGACGCGGGGCCTAATGGGGGTCTTGGAACCGACAGCGACATATCTTTGGAATGAATAGACGTAGATACTTGAAACTGGGCGCATGTGATAGATGGTTAGAAAATATTTTTGGGCTATTTAAGAGATTTCTGAAATTTGGACCTGGGACACATAGGTGGACCCAACATTGATTTTTTTTTGGATTTCAAGTGAGCACTCAGACGTGATTTCAACAATTTTTTAGCCGGACTCAAAGGGGCCTTGAAACCGTAAAAGCCATTTCTACGGAATGAATAGACGTAATGAATTGAAGCTGGCCGCAATTCAAAGATGATTAAAAATGTTCTTGGGCTGTTCAAGGGATTACCGAAAATTCGTCATAGGTGGACCCAGACTTGATTTTTTGACCAATTTTTTTTTCTAGATTTCAGGTGAGCACTTAGACGTGATTTAAAAAATTATTGATCAGGGGCACGATGAGGGCCTTGAAACCGGAAAAGTTATATCTACGGAAATGAATAGACTTGAAACTAGGCACATTTGAAAGATTGTTATAAAATATTTTTGGTCAGGAATCCAATGAGGGACTTGATATTAAGCGCATTTGAAAGATGGCTAAAAATTTTTTATTCACGTGTTCAAGGAGTTTCTGAAATTAAGACCTGGGATCCAGCGGGAGACAAACTCCAAATTTTATCAATTTTTTTTTTTTTTTAATTTGCTGTAGAATTAAAATACGGAAAATGTGATTACTAGGGCGAGATTTTGGAACATGGGCCCTAAATCCAAGAAGTATTTAGCTCAAAAAGTGGAATAAGCACTTTTTACTGGTCAAATTAAGTAATAATTGACTTGAAACGAGTCCGCGCGCCATCAAAGTATACTTTACGAGCGTGTAGTAAATAATTAAACGACGTTTAAATTGGTTTGTGTAAATGTATTTTAAAACAGTGGAGCGCGCGACTTTCGTGGCAATATTACTTAATTTGACCAGTAAAAAGTGCTCATCCCACTTTTTGACCTGAAAATTTTTGTAGTAAATTTTCTCAGAATACAGCTTCAACTAAAATATGAATTTTTCACCCTCTCTAGTTTCTATAAAGAAACAAAGAACAGTAAAAAATCTAGAAAAAATGAAATTTATATTTGTTACTTGCCTGGTACTGCTAAGTCTGGTAAACTGTTTGGATTGTACCAAGTTATACGAAATTCTATTTCCACCGCTAACAACTCCAGAATCAGATTTCGTTTTTTCATATAATCTTTGTCGTATGAGTCTTTTTGGTATTGAAGGCGCTTCGATCTATTCGAACGTTTTGAGAGCGTTGATGTTGAGTGTGGTATAGTGTTGTACCAACCAGCAGTACCGCCAGTCGACATAGAGCGACCAACATCAGCACTGCCACTAATAAGGGATGCAGTTTCAGGATTTTGCTTCACTGCCAGCATTTGCGTCGAACTTACTGATGTGTTGATGTCATAGTCCCCTACTTCAGATGTGACTAAATGTTTCTTTTCGCTACGCATTGTCTGCCAAAATTTAAGTAGTATGAGAATATCTTGAAGCAATTGCTCACGTGACTGATTTGGGCACGTTGGCTGTCCACAGAAGTAGTCCAGGGCATTGGAGTATATGCGTTCACGCAGTATGTTTCGAGAAAGTGATTTGGCTACAGTGTTTCCCTGCAACAATGATAAGCCACATTGTAGCAACTTAAAACGACAGCCAACAGTTGAAACCTGTCGATTCTGTTTAGAATTCTTTGAAATCGGTAAACACCGGTGAAGCAGCAGGCAAAACATTTCCACTTTGTCGCGATTGCAATATTTGGCAGTGTCGACCATTTCCGAAAGCAGCTGTAGCCAAATTAGGTGCGGTGTAATCAGTATGGGCTTCGAAATAAGTTTACATCCTTCATACGCCGCCAAAGGATTGGTGATATCCATTTCCCATGCAAATAGACCCATATGTTTTTCAAATGTAGTTTGCCACGCACATACCATTTCTTGTATAAAACACAGCTCGAGATCTTGACGTGCTGTTAACACCCATTGCCAACATTCAACAGCTGTCTCCATTGCAGATTCAGTAAAGAGCTCTACTTGTGATGTTGCCACAGCATGCAAAAGCTTTCGGTTAATTTCAGCACAAATTATTAGATATGCTGTTGCCCGCCAGAGAGCGCCACGATGTCGTGCATCGCTATTCTCTGCACATGCATTCCAAACATCCTTTACTAGTCGATCAGCAAGTCCAGCTTTCTCCTCCTCACTTAATACTGATAGGAGACCAGATATCTCGCCAGCATACTTACTGCGTAGGCAGAGTACGGACACAAATCGAGGTGTGTCCGAGTTCACACAATTTGGACGCTTTCCAGGTAAAGTGTTCGGTGGTACAGATGAGCTACTAACTATTGAATCAAATGCTAAAGCTAAGCCGCTATGATGCGCAAGTACAGGAGTAGGAATTTGATTGGGATATTCCTGTAAATGCGAGCGTGTGGAGCCTGGAGCCCACTTCATTGCCTCGTTCACTATACCTTGGCAGCGATCGGCGAAATCTTTCAGTCGTCCTTCACGCGCAGGAAGTGAATCCATAAGATGCAGTGTATAGGGAGTAGAGACGACTCGCAAGGTTGGAGTTTCTTCATTTGGGTCGAGAGTTAGCGAATAGGCGAGCAATTGCAAAATATCTAGCATGCACCACAACACACGTCGGTTCCATAGCAAATGCGGAAATTTGTCAACCAGTTGCGAGAGATACTGATCCGCGACGAGTTGAATTTGTTTGTGTATATGGTTAAAGTAAACAAGCAGCAGCGTTGCCTGAGACTCAAGTACTTTTTCACGTATTTCATCCTGCGCATAAAGCACATTACGAAATTTTTCGAAAACTTGATCAGCAACACTTAAATAAAACATGAAATGGCATTATGTAGGATTTTATACAAATTAATATTTTCAACTTACCATTTTACGCATTGCCAAATTCCAGACTTATCCTTTTGTAAAGCGGTGTCACAAAGATAACTCATAATCGGCTCCAAACTGGGTTCTTCTGCATTTTCGACACGCAACATTTCCAACCAATATACACTTAATAGATATGTGCACTGTGCAAATGTCAGCTTATTGATGGCTGTTGCTACACCATCCGACGACGAGTGGTCCAACAGTACCAGAATCTGGCTGCGCAATTCATTCACTGAGTCACTTTTGATCGCAAGTGTATAGTTAAGTTCTCGCATGTCCGATTTGTGTGCTGTCTGTGATATTAACACTGGTGACTTTGCCGCGATCTGCTGCACACCCTGATACCAATCAGCAGGCCAAAGACGAGCGTTTGCGTTCGTAAATCCCATGACAACGCAATATACCCAAAAATCTTTAAAGAGCTTATGTAGCCGCATACGAGGGTTTTTAATAGCTGGAAGGCGCCGAACAAGAACTGCAATGACCGGTATCAACATACCTAGATTACCCGCCCTCGAACTTGCCTTCTGCGCGCCAGGCATACTGTCATATGATCGTTCCCCATCTAAACCAATTTGTACAAATAACTCGAGCAACTTGCCCAACAGCTCGAGCATTTCGGCGTCTCCCTGTATGTTGGCTGCAATGTTTCCTAAAGCATTTACAACTGCATCAGAAACGTGGTGAAACTGCTTGCGATGTTCCGGATCTGAAGTGTATGCCAGCGACGCCGACTGTACAGTCACTCGAGAAAACATTTTCATTATCTCATCGAAAACGTGGGTCTCGCACTGTGAAATAATCATGCAACCAAGTTGATCTACAATAAGTGCATTTTGTTCCGACGGAACTTTGCAGAAGCGCTGGATGAAAAATTGCAATATATTTTGTGTAGTTTTTGAGGTGTCTTTTAATGCAACAGCTACATGGCCCAGCATTACAATTATATTCAAACTGACTAGAGTTGATTCCCTGTGAACAAAAGAAAATATTAAGTTACAGTTGTGTTTAAGATTATTTACATTAAAAACAAGAAAAAAAAGTTAACTTCGGTTGGACCAAAGCTTATATACCTGTTACACATCATTTGACGTGGATAGGTATTCGTATGCAGAATTTGTATTAAATTTTATCTTAAAATAGTAAACAAATTAAAAATATTCTTAAAAATTTTGAAAATCGCTGTCCGATTTGAACCAATTTTAAACTGAAATTTGACATGATATGAGAAGCATTTGTACCATATTTAAAGCCATTCGCCTTATAAATACATTTTTTTCTTATAAGAACTTGACAAAATGTTGTACTTTTTGTATGGGAGCTATACCCAAACAGGACATAGAAAAGCTTCAGTTTAAAATTTCAGCTTAATATCTTTAAAACTGAGCGAATAAATTGCGCAGCAACAAACGGATAGACATGGCTAAATCGTTTGGTCTCGTCGAGATGATCAAGAATTTATATACTTTATAGGGTCTACAATGCCTCCTTTAATGCGTTACAAACTTTCTGACAAACGGAATATACTTGTTTTTACACTATGTGTAACAGGTATAACAAGGAAAAAAGTTAACTTTGGTTGGACCGAAGTTTATATACCTGTCACACATCATTTAACGCGGATAGACCGTCGTGTAGTACAGCATTTGTATTAAATTTTATCTTAAATTACGAAACAAATTAAAAACATTCTTTAAAATTTAACTTATTATACTTAAAGCTAATATTTTAACTTCTTGTCACGTTTTAGATTTCATAAATATGTTTAAAGTTTCTTCAGTGAAATGCTCAACATAAATAAATAAATAATTAAAAAAAAAAAAAATAAATAAAATTTAGAAATTCGCGGCCCGATCTGAGCCAATTTAAAACTGAATATTAGGCTTGATATAAGAAGCATTTGTTCCATATTTGAAGCCATAAACTCTATAAACAATTTTTTCGTATAGGAACTTGAAAAATGTTGTATGTTTGTATGGGGCTATACCTGCTTTTTTACATACAAAGTACACAGGACCTAGAAAAGCTTAAGTTTAAAATTTCAGCCCAATATTTTTTAAATTTAAAATCGCACAGCATCAAACATCTGATCAAGAATATATATGCTTTATAAGGACCACGATGTCTCCTTTAATGCATTACAAACTTTCCAACAAACTGAATTTACATGTTTCACACTATGTATGACAGGTATAATATTTTTGGATTATGCATACTACCCACTTAAAAAGTTTAGGCCAAGAGTTGCGCAATTTGAGCAAATAAGTTATATTTTTCTAATTTTCATTTTATCAGGAAGTTTGTAACGCGTTAAAAGAGGACTCGTAGAACTCATTCTTGACCATGTCCGTTTGTCTGTCCGTATGTCGGTATTTATGCGTTTCATTCATGTTAAAATTAAAAAGCCATACTCATTTTACCGTTTTTTTTTTTTCGAATTTTAGTATGAAAATAGGTATACCTATACATACCTACCGCCCATTTTCGAGTTTTTGTATGAAAACATTTTTTTTTTAAGAAATATATTGAAATGAAATTTTAAACTAAACTTTTTTTGGTCCTAGGCAGTTTGTATGTAAGAATTAAGGTGCTACGTCCATTTTAATTTTAGATAGGTCCGATACAAATCTAGCCCATTTTTGTATGAAAATAGATATTATAAATGCTTTTGGCATGGTGCTCTACACACTACCTATTTATCGACTTCAAAGCCGCTCTCGACACGCCAATCAAGTCAAAGTTTTTTAAAGTTCTAACTGAACTTCGTATCTCTGCAAAAATCGTTCGACTCTGTATGATGACGCTGACAAACACCCAAAGCGTTGTCAGGGTCGGCAAAGATATCTCTGAACTCTTTGATACCAAGAGACTCTTCAGACAGGGCGATGCGATGTCGTGCGACTTTTTCAATCTCCTGATGAAATATATACTGAAACAATGGCCAAACGTTGACCTGACGGGTAATATTTTCTAGAAAGAAACTATGCTGCTCGTATACGCCGACGACATAGACAACATATTTGGAAAAAATGATCGTGCAGTCACCGGGGCTTTCTGGAAAAAAAAAGGCCCGTCTAATGCGACTAATGGCGAACGAGAGCAAAACAAAATACTTGGTATCAACCTGCAAACAATCTACACAATGTAGACAGTTTTTGAGGACATAGAACTTTAGCTTTAAGGCTGTAGAAAACTTCGATTACCTGGGCACAGATGTAAACAGCGATAAAAACACAAGTCAGGAAATTAAACGAAGAATCTCTCTTGCTAACCGAAGCTATTTTGGTCTGTAAGCAAATGCGAAGTAGAGTTCTGTCCAGAGAAACAAAAATTTAACTCAATAATCTGATAATGCCGGACCTGATGTACGGCTCAGAAGCATGAACCATGACATAATCGGAATATTTTTCGGAGAATCTTTGGTTTAGTTAGAGTGGAAAATAACATTCGTATGCGCCCGAACGATGAGCTGTACGAGCTTTATACTAAATACATCGAAATAGTCAGGAACATCTAATACAAAAAGGCAGTCCTGGGCTAGTCACCTGTGTCGGATGGATACAGAGGCACCGGCAAGAAATGTTTATAAGCAAGACGTAAATCAAATCGGAGAGGCGCGGCAGAGAGGACGTCCGCCGCTGCGTTGGGAGGACCAGATTTTGGAAGATATCCGCAAAATCGATATCCCAAATTGGTATCGAGTCGCACTAGATTACAACCGCTGGTGCGAAACCCTACGTGCTGCCAACTCCAACAATCAGCTGTAGCGCAACCTTTACACATATATATCAAAAAAGATAGTGGTAAATATGGCCTTGGCCTTTTTCGACTAAAGGCTGCAGCTATCTGTCGGTCAAAAATGCGTAAGTATGCACATACGTTTGATATCCCTTTATGGCTTTTTTTGGTTGTTTATTTAGTCTTATCAATACTGAATAAGTAATAAAATTAAAATTTGGAACACAAATAACAATTAAGATTTAATTTTTGTATTCTAACTGTTAAAGTTAAAGTTAGTGATTTGTAAGTGACTATTGAAAAACACCGTAGATACGCTAGTTGTGACACTATCGTGGAGTTCTGCTGGAAAAGAGAGACAGGTGAAAAGTAACGAAGAATCTATGTCCGACACTCTTTGCATTATATGTTACACGATTTCATTGTGACGTAGACGAATGTGCATCATGTTTTATCATATCCTTATATGATCCAGCGTTAAAAAAGAAAAATAAAAATATTAGAACCAAAATGAAATGATCTGCTACAAATGGCCTTTCCAAGGATTCTATCAACAAAAAACTTTTTAGGAGGACAAACTGCGTATCCGTAATTATTCAACAAGCAGCATGATTGATATTGAAGTGAACTAGAAGTGAAAGTTCTTTGTTCGACAAAGTAATTAGCTACACACTCTCAGAAGAACAGTTACTGGGAACGAATATTCGATTATGCGGGAAATGTTAATTTCAACTTGGAATGCTTCAAAAAATAAATTCAACTCGGGCAATAGTAACGTATCTATTTATATTTAGAAAAGAAAACTCGAAAAAGATGATTGCTAGTGTCTAATTTCTCTTAGGCAGTATTAGTGTTAGAGTCTTTCGAGATAGACGTATTGCCAATTTTTTCGGGTGTTAATCTGTTCCAAGAGCAGATTTTATCGAAAATCACACATCAAAAGTGCCAAAAAGAAGTTATATTAAATTGAAAATCAACTAGAGCGTTGATATTTGAAGAAACATGAAAAATCATGAAATCATGAAAAAGTTTCAACAATGAGATTCAACATAATTCTTACTATTGCCAAGCTATTTAGTATTTTATTTTATTCAGAACGAATTAATTTATTGTCGACTCATTGAGAACTTCTCCGCAAATCAAAATTATTATGGAACAGATCCTTGGAAAATCGAACTTTTAATCATGAAAGTTGAAGTCGAGTTTGGTCGACTGCAAGATACTCTGTACCCAATTGTATGTAACTTAAGTTAAGCCTTTTCTTAGAAATTTGTTGTATTGCATTTTCATACAAAAACTTAAAAAACTAAGGGAAAATTTGCATGGGACCTACATATAATTAAAATGGGGCTAGAGAAAAGTGACGACCTGACGGCTGAGGACGGTCTAAGTTTAATTTTATTGTTTCTGTATAAAAGTTTATCGCACTGGCGATTCCTGTTATGTCAAAAATTTCTAATTTACTAATTGACTATTATTAGATTGTAAATTAAAGAATAATAATAAAACAAAAAAATGTAAAAAAAAAGTAGAGATGTCATTTGTATTGTGTATATATTTTAACCAAAGGTATGGAAAAAGTAAAGATGTTTGAATGGAAATAGTTGTCACAACTTGCTACATTTTTTTTTTATATGCATTTTTCAAGATTGACCTCATTAATTACTACATATTCTGATATATTTTATAACTAATTATAACGTATTTAAATAATATAAATACTTTACAAATATACTATGATCTACCAAAACTAAAAATTGAGTTTCAATAATCGCCTAAATAAGTCGGTTAGATAGTTCAAATATGAAAATTATATCTAATTCCATTCAACTCAAAAAAAAAAACAAGGAAAAACGTTAACTTCGGTGGAACCGAAGCATAAATACCCGCCACAGGAATCTTTGAATAGTTTATGTGTGATCTTCAGGGGCTAATATACATTTATAAATATATAGACGAAAAAAAATAATTTTTCATACAAAAGTTTAAAAAAATCGGTGAGTTTGTATGGGGGCTATACATAAAAATGGGCGTGGCATCTTGGTTTTGGAATTGGATGATATAAGAAATGTTTTTACCCAATTTGGAGTAAATAAATTCATAAATAATACCAATTTTAATTCAAAAATTGAAAAATGGGCGGTAAATTTGTGTGGGGGCTACACCTAAAAATGGGCGTGATACTTTGTTTTTGATATCGGATTTCGTTAGAAGTGGTTTTATTCAATTTTGAGTGAATATATTCATAAATAATACATATTTTCATACAAAAATTCGAAAATGTCCGGTAAATTTGTATGGGGGCTACACCTAAAAATGGGCGTGGCAACTTGGTTTTAACATACAAAGTAGTCGTTGCCGAGAAAAGCTTAAGTAATATCTAAATATCTTCATCAAAAAAATTGCAAAGAAATAAACAGACAGACAGACGGACATGGCTAAATCGATTCGACTCATCGAGCTGATCAAGAATATATATACTTTATGGAGTCTACGACGTCTCCTTCAATGCGTTACAAACTTTCCGACAAACTGAATATACCCTTTACACTATGTGTGGCGGGTATAAAAAAAAAAACATTGCAGAATTATTATATATTAAAAAATATTTTTTTTTTCTGGAGCAGGATCAATCGAAAATTTGGAAGCACTTTACCTATGTGATTCAGTAAAACTGGCCTGCTCCAGTGCTCCGCTTCAGAACATTGCATATAAATACCCTACATGACAAATCAGTACAATACTTACGATTCATGCTTCTCCGCAGTAAAAAGCCGATTCGAAACGTTTGCAACCAAAGCTGGTACACAGAACTGATCCAATGTATGCGCAGCACGCAGCGCAATGCTTAAATTTTCAATAGCGGCATCGCGTAATGACTCAAATGCAGCTGTTCCGGAGCGCCCGCTGCTTACTTGTTTTTGGTTTTCGTTAAAAATATCGACGATTGAGCGTGTCTCACTACTCTGAACGACTATTTTGAATGGCGCGAGCTCCTTCTCTTTCTTCTGCAGAGTCAGTGTTTGCATTGAGTGGGAGTGAAGTTTTGCTAATATCGGACTTGGGTCGACAAGAAAGTCTCGAAGATATGAAATCGAAGTGCCAGCAATATTTGGAAACTTTTGAGCAAGTTTGCCCAAGCCTTCAAGACAGACCATCAACAGCGGCATGTGATCCATTACGATCTTGTGACTAAGCGAGAGATTAAGTTTTTGAGATAGCCGTCCGCACAATTTATCCGCTTCTGTTAAATTAAAAGTTGATTAGATTGAGGTATAATACGATCAATAAAAAAAAGGCATTGCATTCACTAAACATTTTATTCAATGACATTTCAAAATTATTTTGCAGTTCTGTTTATTTGTCTAATCCAAAATACATAAAAAACTTCAAATTTGGCGGAACCGAAGCTACAGCACTTTTCACACCAAATGCAGAGACATTAAACTAATAAATGTATGACATGATTTATTAAGATTTATTAAGATCTAATATTCCCAGGTTAAGTAACTAAGAAGTTAAAAAAAAAAAACTAAATACGGGACTAGAAAAAACAAGATGTTTCTTTTCATACTTCAAGTTTTGTGGCTTATCCATTAGTCTCTGAAATAATCCATTCTATATATCAGATTGCAGGACACACGTACGGACATGGTATATCGTTTCTCCTTTCAATGGTGATCAAGGCTGGCAATGCTGCAACCGTATTACAAAGCGTAACACATATAAAAACAAGGAAAAACGTTAACTTCGGTGGAACCGAAGCTCAACTACCCACCACATCTGGGTTTAGTTTATTTTTGATCATCAAATTTGGAGAAGGGATGCCTTGGAGTCAATAGTCCGAAACAACCAAAATTTAAAAACAATGTTGTGGTCAAATGTTAACCTAAGAACAGAATTATAAATATTTTCTTAAAAAAAAAAAAAATAGATAATGGATGCTGACGTTGTTTTGGGGGCTATATGTTATAGTGGGCTGGTCCTTATAATATCAGGAGAGTATATATAGTATGACATTAGAGACGTTAGTGTTTTTAGCCAATTTGGAGAAAATACACTCATAAATAATACATATTTTCATACAAAATATCTTAAATTGGCGGTAAGTTTGCTTAGGGGCTAAACAAAAAAAGGGCGTGACATCTTAGATTTGACATTGGATGACATTAAAATTGTTTTCATCCGATTTGGAATGAATATATTCATATATAATACCTATTTTCATACAAAAATTCAAAAATGAACGGTAGATTTGTTTAGGAACAATGCCTTAAAATGGGCGTGGCACCTTGATTCTGACATACAACCTACCTAGGACCAAAAAAAGCTTAAATTTAAAATTTCATGTCATTTTGAGTGAATATATTCATAAATAATTACTATTTTCACACAGAAAATAAAAATGGGCGGGAAATTCGTATGGAACCTTTACCTATAAATGGGCTTGGTACCTTAGTTTTGACATTGGATAACATTAGAAGCGTTCTTAGCCAACTTGGAGTGAATACATTCATAAAAAATAAATATTTTCATACAAAAAATCGTAAAAAAAAAACGGTAAGTTTGTATTGTGGCAATACCTTAAAATAGGCGTGGCACTTTGTTTTTAACACTTGAACTGCTTAGGACTGAAAAAAGCATAATTTTCGAATTTCAGATCAATAACTTTATAACTAAGCGAATGAATCGCATAAATACATACAGATATTGATCAAGAATATATACAATATATACTTTATTAGGTCTACGATGTCTCCTTTAATGCGTTACAAACTTTCTGACAACATGAAAATAGCCTCTACACTATGTGTGGCAGGTTTAAAAAAAAAAAAATAATTTCAAAATTATATGCCCCATCTGAAACCACACTGATATGAAAGTCCACATGTTTAATATCATAGTCTCGCGATACACTTTTTTGTTAGTTCCAATTTTATTTGTTTTTTATTAAAAAAAAAAAAAATTATATTTTAATGGAAGGAATGTGTTGTTGTGTTTTTTTATGCCAAATTCATATTTAGATATGGTTCTTTAGATAAAAACATTTAAACAAAACATTCTTCTTGTGATAAGCAACCAACAAGTTTTGCAGATAAAGTCACAGTTATTAAACACGGTCCCATTTTAATTGCAAAATATTGAAAAATAAACAATTATCTTTCTACTTTGGTCTTCTGAACACGAGCCCAGTAGTAGAACATCGTTTAAAGTGTTACTTTTACTACATTCTTGCTACTGTACCCGAAAGGAAAATGATATATTAAGTTTGTGAAATGTATGTATTAGACAGAAGGAGACTTGATAGACCCTACAAAGTATATTTATTATTGATCAGCATTGAAAGGCGTGTCGATATAGCTATGTGTGTTTGTCCGTCCGCCCGTCCGGCTGTCCGTCCTGACGTCTGCCATATGACAACAATTATCTCGATGAGCGCTTTGCCTCGATACGCATTAAAGCTAAATTCTTCAACATTAGTTTAATATGTGTACACGCCCCGATATCGGACAAATTTGATGTGTAGAAAGATGAATTCTATGAGCGCTGCCCCAAACATGACATTAAGATTGTCATTGGCGACTTTAACGCCCAAATTGGGAAGGAGAATATCTTCCGAACAACCATCGGAAAATTTAGCCTACATGACAACACCAATAATAATGGAGAAAGGCTAATCGACTTTGCCGCGAGCCGTAACATGGACATAAGTAGCATCAGATTTCAACACATCGACATTCATAAGACATCTTGGCGCACTGGCGTTCAAGGCGTAAGCACTTAAAGAGACCATGTGCTGATCGATGCCATCCATGCATCCAGTGTGATAAAAGTACGAGTAAACAGAGGTCCCAACATCCCCATACAGCACACGCCAAGCGAGCTACCATACAGCGAAAGCCCGATGTTGGTAAATTAAAATCGAAGCAGACCGCCACTGCCTTCTTAACAAGAGTCTCTCAACTTCGTAGGGAGACTACTCCGGCATCCCACGATAAACGATCAGTGGAAGCATATCTCCAACTCATTAAGTACGGCGGCCAAAGGGATAATTGGTTAAGACCGGCGGCGAAGAGTTGATTCGATGTATGCATGAACTATAATAAAAAATATGAACTGGTGAATGCATGCTCAGCGATTGGAACGTAAGTGTGCACAGTACAATCCTCAAGAAAAGATCCTACGCAATCTGCGCAAACCATCGCAGTATAAGTCTATCTGGCATATTGTGTAATATACTGAAACAGTACGTAGAAAGATTAGTTTGACAGTAGCAGCGCGGTTTTAGAATGAAGAAGTCAAACACCAACTCTATATTTACGCTTCTCCTGATTTACTATCTTCTTATGGAGTATTTACTACTCAAGTGCCCACACGTCGATTTGAAAAGCAATATTTTATTACAACAAACTTAGTTACTCGCGTATGCCGATGACATCGACATAATCGGCAAAAATCCATGTAAGTCAGCAGGAATTTTAAAAAATTAAAGAGTATTCCCGCTCAATGGGACTAGCGGTGAACGAATGTAAGACGAAGTAATTGGTATCTACTCGCAGATTATCAACACGACCTAAAGATTCTGTGACTATGGGAAATTTCACCTTCGAGCTTGTAGAAAACTTCGTCTACTTAAGATCAGAAAAAAAAATCGAGCAATAAACCAGCTTAGAAATTAGACTAGGAATTACTCTGGCTAACCGATGCTACTTTGGTCTCGGTAAGCAAATGCGAAGTAGAGTCTTATCCACAACGAAAATCGAACTCTACAAGACGCTGATTATCCTAGTCCTGATGTATGTATGTATTATCCAAGTCCTGATGTATCTTAAAATAGTTAATGTGTGATCGTGAATGGCTTAAAAAAGAACTTTGAGATGGATTGGATGGGAATCATTGGTCTGAAACAACTCAAGTTTATACACAATATTAATGATGATTTTAGATATGTTTTTACCGAATTTGAAAAATAAAACCTATTTTCGAAAATGGGCGATAAGTTTTTAAGAGGGCTATACATAAAAATGGGCGTGGTACGTTAGATTTGTTATTGGATGATATTATAAGTTTTTTTATTCAATTTGAAGTGAAAACATTCATAAATAATACCTATTTTCATATAAAATATATAAAATGGGCGATAATTAAGGTTATGATATACCTTAAAAATGGGCACCTCGGTTTTGACATAGGATGACATAAGAAGTATCTTCACTCATTTTGGAGTGAATTCATGCATAAATAATACCTATTTTCATACAAAAATTCGAAAATGGGCGGTAAATTTGTATGGGGGCTACACCTTACAGTGGGCGTGACAAATACTCTACGACTGAGAAAAGCTTAAGATTCGAATTTCAGCTCAATATCTTTAAAAGTGAGCGAATGAAACACTTTGCCACAGACAGACAGTCAGGCATGGCAAGATGGAAGCGTAGTACTCATGAAAAAATTCATGTTGCTTTTATAATTTAGTTTGAAGATTTGTGTAAGATGAAACATAATTTGTATTTCGATATTAGTCTGCGTTAACAGTTATAAATATCGGTACAGCCATTTGATTTTCAATGAAAACAAATCGATTTTCAAATGGTTTTGAATCAAAATGAAAACAATACAAAAATTATTCGAACGCTAGCAAAGCGAAGAAAACCTACACTAGTAGGCACAATTATTTACTTTGAACAAAAATAACGTATCTTTGGCTTTACATGTATATAATGTCCATTTTTAATGTTATATTTCTAGTAGAATCTAAAAATAAAATCAATTTCCAAAACCAATAATCTGACGAGAAAAAATTGTTCAGATGGTTGATAGATCATAAAATTACGCTGTTATCTTTCGTTTTTATCTTGACGATCAGAACATCAGAACCAAAGATATCATTTGAAAACAGACACTTTTTTATTTTAAATCAGAAATTTAGGCAATAATAACTCCAAAACCGTTTGACTTATAAAAATCATTTTTCACTTTTGTATTCTACATAAAATTGTACATTAAAAATGATTTAACAACTCAATAGATCGGAACAGCTAAAAATTCTTTACATGCTTATCAAAATATATGTTTTTTTCGTCTTGTCAAATAATTGTGCCGACCAGTATATTTAATTGAATATATTTGTTGAAAGAGGAAGCTTTATAAACCAGTAGACTCTTATAATTGAGGGAGAAAATTTATTTGATAAACTGTAACTCTATTGGGATCTATATACCATTTGACTCCTATGATTGAGTAAGAAAACTTATTTGATAAACTGTAAGTGTTTTGGGTTTTGAAGCAAAATAATAAATTTTAAGGTTCAACTTTATATAGCCCCTACGGTGGATGGACATAGGTACATTCACTCAGCTTAGTCTTGGAGTATGTATCTAGTCTTATTGTTGGTTTTTGGTTAAGGTTTTAGTTTAGTACTAGGGGTTAGGATTAAAGTTCAAAGATGGTAGTAGAAACAACCAATACTCCATGGATACATGTAAAAGAATAAATTATCTGCCAAGAATATTGAAAAAGAATGGCTAAATTTCGATTAGATAAGAATAATTTTTTTAAAAATATGTTGACATTTAATTTATTTTTCGAAGGGAATCTTCTAAAGGGAGAGTCTTCAAGTAGTAATTAGGAATGGATAAGGTGAGGGCGCGTGAAGGCGAATGAGCTTCTTTTTCTTTCCCTCTCTTTGTCTGTCTTTTTTCAAACGGCGTTGCATTTGCTCAACACACCGGTTCCCCTTGAACGAACACGCTAGCCAAAAATATCTACGCTTTTTGTATGTTATTCGCAATGCATTCAATTCATTAAGTGCAGTGAGAGTTATTAATGTAAATATTCCAAAATCCGGGGCAGAAAGGGCAAAAGCGTAGCGTGAAAGAAAGAGAGCTAGTGAGGGAATAGTTGAGACGAAAAGAAACACTAGAACTGGAATTGAATCCGACAGTAGAAAGAGGAGCACAGCCCGATCTAACTATTCGCGTGCTAGTGCAGTGGACAACGTAAACAATCATGAAAATCAACTATCATTGAGCACAATGGCTCAGCCACCCAGGAGCACCCACTAGTGTACAATACCCAGATTTCAAAAAATTTAAAGATGCACATACATTTTTTATACCTGTTACACATAGTGTAAAACAGGTATATTCAGTTTGTCGGAAAGTTTGTAACGCATTAAAGGAGGCATCGTAGACCCTATAAAGTGTACATATTCTTGATCACCTCGAAGAGACGAATCGATTTAGCCATGTCCGTCATTCTGTCCGTCCGTCTCTTTGTTGCTGCGCGATATATTCGCTCAGTTTTAAAGATATTAAGCTGAAATTTTAAATTTCTATGTTAACATAAATGTGTTACGCCCACTTTCAGGTATAGCTCCCATACAAAACTACAACATTTTGTCAAAATGTATTTATGAAGCGAATGGCTTCAAATATGGTACATATGCTTCTTATATCATGCCAAATATTCAGTTTAAAATTGGTTCAAATCGGGCCACGAATATCTAAATTTTTAAGAATATTTTTAATTTGTTTACTATTTTAAGATAAAGTTTAATACAAATGCTGCATACGAATGCTGATGCTGAAAAATGCAACTAACACAATTTGACATCATCAGCATATATTAGAACTTGTGCATGCTTCACAGTTAGCGGAATTATATATAAAAAAAATAAAACGAATGGCCCAAGATGTCAATTATGGGCATGTCTCTCAAGATCCGGTTCTCTCAACTCAGTGGTAGATGTCTGCTCTGACGTACCTTCGTTTTGCTTATCAACTGTTTTTGCGGGAGCCTCTGCCTTCGATCCAGGTGATCAGACCAGTGCAGACTTTTGTATTGAATACGCCAGACTATCAATTTATAGCTCAAACAGTTCATTGTTCATGCGATATGATAATCATTGCCCACTTCGACAGAACTAACGATTTTTTAAGAATCGTTTAAAGGCATCTAACGTCGACTTCTCCACTTCAGACATCGGCCATGCTTCTGCACTTTATAGCAGGAACGTGAATATCGGCGTTTTATAGAATTTAATATTTGTTTTTCTAAAGAGATCTTTACCGAGCTTAATATAGAATCAATTAACAAGAGTAATTCTCCGTTTAATTTACACGCAGATGTCATTGTCGTTGGTTGCATCTATACCTAGATAGACGAAGATTTATAAAAAAGTGAAGATGATTGTCATAGATTGACCAAGTAGTGATGATAGTTTGCATAGATAGAGTGGACACCGAGTACTACCGTCTTACTCTCACTTACCGCTAGACCCACTGATCGGAACCCTTTTTCAATCTTCGCAAAAGTCTTGCTGACTGCGCGCTCAAATTTGCTTATAATTTTGAAGTCATACTCGAACAGCATATATTCCTTATAGAAAATCGTGATCGTCAGTACACTTGGGATTTGGAGAGGTACATAGTCCATCAGGAGATTGAAGAAGTCTCAAGCCACTTTATCACCCTGTCGAAAGCCTATCTTAGTATCGAAGGGTCCGAAGAAGTTCTTCCCTAACCCTGACAACAATTTGGGTATTTGTTAGCATCATCATACAAACGCGTTAAGGGGGTTGGGATACCGCAATTACATTTTTAACATATTCTAGTCCGCATAAAATTTTCGAGCCCTTTTTCTGTTTTCTACTGCTTACATCTTGCTGGCGATCTACCGCTAGGCGTGCGTTGATTCATCCTAGTATATACCTTAGCGAAAACAACGTAATTGTTCAAATCGATGTTGGGATTTCTGTGCGCTCGTAAATTAAAACACTCGAAGAATGCCAAGTGATTTATTTGAGTGAGGATTTCTAGAATGCCACTAGGAAGTATCATACTTGTAACACTAGGCATTTGTATACAAATAAAAAAATAGATTAAAAAAGAGGACATTTACGCTGAACAATATAGCGATACCTTTCAGTAAAGAAGCTTTGCAGTTGGGAGTAACCCTCAACAGCAAACGGCTCTGGATAGCCCAGATAAAGAGATACAATAAAGCACTATTTATGTGTAGGAAGTAAGCAGAAAAATCATGGGCTGTAAGCCCAAAAATATGCTCTGGATATATAATACGATAGTCAAGCCAGTATTTCTTTGCGGACAGTGGCATGGGTTCAAACAAATCAAGACCAAAAAGAGCATAGAATCGCTACACCATCCGACATGTAAAGGTATAACTGAAGCGTGCGTGCCTCTTTGCAGCACTGAAAATATTTCCCAATCTAACCGAACCAAATCACGACCAAAAAGATCATAGAATCGCTGCACCATCCCTAACTGAAGCGTGCGTGCCACTTTGCAGCACTGAAAGCATTTCCAATCTAACCGAACCAAATCATGACCAAAAAGATCATAGAATGGCTGCACCATCCCTAACTGAAGCAGCACTGAAAGCATTTCCCAATCTAACCGAACCAAATCACGACCAAAAAGATCATAGAATCGCTGCACCATCCCTAACTGAAGCGTGCATGCCTCTTTGCAGCAATTTAACACCGCTAGATATAGAAGTGAAGATGAGAATCGAGCCGAACCGAGCACAAACGTCCGACTATTGGTGGCGAGACAAAATCTTATCTGTTTGTTGCAGATAGAATCTCTCTGCATAGACAGAAGGGTCAGACTTTCTGTCTATGCCTAGATATACCGATATAACCAAGAAATACACTTTTGCACTAGCAGTTTAATCGACCTAGTCATATAATAATAAAGTTAGTTGAATTTGTACATAAGATACAAAACCACGAAAAACTAAATTATAAAAAACGTTTATATTTAAGTAAAAGTTGTACTCTTGGGTTGTGTGATTGTTGGAAATAATCGATTGTTGATGATTGTAAAAATAAATCGATTGTTGCTGATTAATCATGATTATCAAAAAATATTTTTCAAACAAATTTTTATAATCTTATAATTCTCAAACAGTTTGAGCATTACAATATAGAAGTTTCTGCATAATGGAAGATGAGACGTCAACAAGAGCCATGAAAAATTACCCTAATAACTACTGTGGATGAACCACATGAACCAGTTTGGTCTTTCAACACAAGTTAGACAAAGACTGCTGATCACGCAAAAAATAATATATTGTTATGCTTTAACTGTTTGAAAATTATAAAATTATAAAAATTTATTTGAAAAGTAAATTACAAAATATTAAAATTTCGAAAATGGGAGCCTGGCTGTATATTCTGTAATCTTGGAAAAACCTAAAAAAGATGAAAAATGAAGACCTTTGTTTATTATTTTTTTTTTTTTTTTTTGCTTCTCACCAGGAAAAAGCTTTCTCCTCACGCTTGCTAATCAATGCCGAGACTGTCCTCTATCAACTACTTGATTATTGATTAAATAATCAGTTGATTAATCAATTATTGATCAGTTGATTATACAAAATAATCGAGTGTTCATTGATTAATCGATTAAGCACACAGTCCTATGGTACTCTCTTCTGGTTGACAAGGTTACAATTGTATTTGCTTGGTTGTAAGTGTTTTATCTCCTATGATTTTCTAGTATGATGTGTACAAAATAACCACTATCATATTTCATATTTAAAATTATACAATAAAAAACATTTGTTTTGTACTGAGCAAAATGCTTTTGGGAAGGGAACATTCCCCAATTCCCCCTCTTGAACCGTAAGTCTCTTATTTAATTTTTTGTTCCTCTGTTCTGCATAAAAATTTAAAATAAGAAGTTAACTTCACCCTTTGTCGTTGTAAGAACAAATTTTATGTGTAGAAATAAAAGTAACTTTGTGAAAAAGGGATACGAAGTCTCCTTTTTAGTTGCTTTTACGCTTTAAATATCGTTGTTGCAATTAAAAATGGCCATGCAAACTAGACTCTGTGAACACCCTCCCGTATAGTTGTGTGTATAAAAACAACATCGCAACTCATGCCAAAAATACAAAACAAAAACAAAAAATAATAATAAATCAAACGAAATAAATAAATAAAATAACAAAGAAAACTTATAAGAAACATAGTCGAGAACTCGACTATATTATACCCTGCACACCGTTTCGGGTTGAATGAAGAACAGTAGACAAAATAATAAAGTATTAGTTTTTTAATTCTAGAATTGTATTGAGAAGACTAAGTCCAAGATCTATATTTTTACCAAATGAATCTTATGGATTTTATCAACGTATAACTCGACAAAATGTATATGTACAGCTGCGGTCAGTGAAATAGCACTAACAAAATTTGCAAAATTTTAATCGCTATATTAAGAAAACTATAAAAGATATGGTGATGATATGTACATGACGTTATATGCTGAAATGGTATTTTAAGGTATATTATGACATATAAGGTTGTCAAATATCTCCCTTCCGCCTTTTTGTCTTTTGAGTTTCGCGGCTATGTAAAAAGCGCTACAGAGCTCGTATCGCTACACATCATTTAAAAGGTCTTGACATAACCTACAATACAAAACGTGATTAGTTTGAATACTGCGTTCAAACGTTATAGACATGTAAACATGGAGTTTACTAAAGCCGAAAACGACACCATGGATAAGCCAGCCGGCAGAAGACCTGCGACGACGAATACCGATCAAATCAAGGAAAGCATCGAGTTAGACCGGCATGTGACATCTCGTGACATCGCTCAGGAGATTGGGAGTTAGTCACCAAACCATTTTAAACCATCTGCAGAATGCTGGATACAAAAAAAAACTTGATGTTTGGGTGCCGCATCATTTGACGCAAAAAAACTTCTGGACCGAATCAACGCCTGCGATATGCTGCTGAAACGGAACGAACTTGATCCACTTTTGAAACGGATGGTGACTGGTGACGAAAAATGGATCACATACGACAATATCAAGCGAAAATGGTCGAGGTCGAAGACCGGTGAATCGTCGTAAACAGTGGCCAAGCCGGGAACGACGGCCAGGAAGGTTTTGCTGTGTGTTTGGTGGGATTGGAAGGGAATCATCTACTATGAGCTGCTCCCATATGGCCGGACGCTTAATTCTATCATCTACTGCGAACAACTGGACCGCTTGAAGCAGGCGATCGACCAGAAGCGTCCAACAGGAAGGGTGAAGTGTTCCACCAGGACAACGCCAGACCACATACATCTTTGGTGACTTTTCAGAAGCTACGGGAGCTCGGATGGTATGTTTTATCGTAACCCGGACATAGCGCCAAGTAATTACACCTGTTCCTGTCCATGGCAAACGCCCTTGGTGGTGTAAAGTTGGCCTCAAAAGAGGCTTGTGAAAAGTGGCTGTTCGAGTTCTTCGCAAATAAGGAGGGGGGTTCTACAAGGGGGTATTATGAAGTTGCTGTCTAGATGGAAACAGATTATCGAGCTAAACGGCGCATATTTGAACTAAATCCGATCACTGTAACACTTTTTACAAAGCATTGAATAAAGATCAAAACAGCGGAAGGGAGACATTTTACAACCTTATATATAATAACTTCTCAAGACATATCCGGCAGCACCCACATATACGTGCTCAAGTGTTAAAAGTATAGCTTTAAGCGAAAGGAATACATGTTTTTTATTTACTTATCGGAATATTATTTCAAATATTCACGAGTTTGGACATATTAAAAAATATGCTACTCATTTAAAAAATATTTTTAACGCAAACTTTTTGTTAATGTTAAGTTTGATGTACAGTAAACCTATAATCCCAATATATTATTCCAATTCGGTATAGGTCAAACAATTATTTACTTTACATTTTAAATTTTAGAAATTACATTGAAATATTAATGGAAACTTTTTGAAACTGATATATTTTTTTGAGAATTTTAAGATTTAGGAATTTTTTAAAATGTTGACTATAAAAACAAGGAAAAACTTTATCTTCGGTGGAACCAAAGCTTAAAAACCCGTCACACGAATCTTAAAAGAGTTTATGTGTGATCATCAGTGGCTTAGATAGAACTTCGAGATGGGATAGGTGGGGGTCGTTGGTGTGATAAAACTCTAGTTTAGACACAATATTGGTAGTATCAAATTTTAAACTAAAAATACAGATATATCAGTAATTTTCTTGTAAATATCAGACGATGAGAGGAAAGTTTGTATAGGGCTATACGTTATAATGGCCCAATCCTTACCATATATGTGGTGTGTACATAGGATGGTATTAAATTAGTTTTTACCCAATTAGAAGTGATTACGTTCATAAATAACTTTGTACAGGGGCTATGCTTAAAATGGGCGTGACGCCTTGGATTCGACATTGGATGACATAAGAAGTAGTTTTACCCAATTTGGAGTGAATACATGCATAAATAATACCTATTTTCACACAAAAATTCGAAAATGGGCGGTACCTTGGTTTCGACATTGGATGATATAAAAAGAGTTTTTAGTCAATTTGGAGCGAATACATGCATAAATAACACCTATTCTCATTCTAAAATTAGATGTAAATTTGTATTGGGGCTATTTCTCAGAGTGGGCGTGGCATTCTGAATTTAACATACAAACTCTAGGATTGAGAAAAACTTAAGTTTCTAGTTTCTGCTCAATATCTTTAAAACTGAGCGAATGAATCACCTCGCAACAGACAAACAGACGGACATGACTAGATCGACTCGTCTCTTCAAGCTGATCAAGAATATATTCTATATACTTTCTGGGGTCAACGACGTCTTCTTTAATGCGTTACAAACTTTTCGACAAACTGAATATACCCGTTTACACTATTTTTCAACCGTTTACTATTTTATTTACACCTATTAAAACAAAAATAAACGACCTTCTACGGTTATATAGATTCGCGAAATTCTCAGCTGAGCCAACACAGAGTGTTCCGACTGGTACTGAATAGGCTCTATCAACTTCCAACTCGTGAAATTTATAAGCACAAGATAGTTGAAAAACAATAAATTACCGCGTGAAGCGTTGAATGCCGAGCGTTCAAAAGAATTGCATGCATGTTCATGTACAATAGTAGTGCCCTAAAGGTATAGCGGATTTGGAAGACACAGAGGAGGTGGTGATATCATGGCGCATAGAAACACTATAGAAACTTCTGGGCCAAGGGAAGGGAAGGCCCAGGCGATAAGAAAGCAACTCATTTCACCACGAGGTGTGGATGACATCAAACGGTGACGGTCGAGTGGTGCAGGATTAATGGTACCTGCAGCAAGGATTGAGTCGGGAGGATGCTAGAGCCAGCTAAGACGGAGAGCGGGCACCAAACCGGATAGTAAAAGGGCCATCAAAATGTTGACATCTGAGCGCTCCGAAAGCAAACGCCATGGAAGTAGGGGAGGGGGGCCAGTTGTGACGCAGGCCCAGTTGTGACATTTTTCGACCTAAAAAAGTTATCCTGAAAAATTTGTTCCAAAATTTTTGAGTAACTCAAATAAACATACTTTCTTTGGAGAAAAGTTGCGTTTGGTTAATAGTTAAATGTTAAACTTCTTAATTTTTCATTGAAATTCACTGAAATGAAAAATTAAGAAGAAGAAGAAAACCCGCGTCACAACTGGGCCCCCCCTAGTAGTAGTAGTAGCAAGTGAGTATCCGAATACTTCGTTCACAGAGCTCGAGGGTTTAATCGTTATTGTAATGAAGAGGAGCAGTTGGAGCTACAAACTGCGATTCGACACCTTACAACTCCGTCTAGGTAAACTCATAATGAATATGCAGATTAGCATTTAACGAAGTGATTGTAAAACCGAAGTTATTTTAAAAAGACCTCATCCTCAGTACACTCATTCGGGTTGTCATACCGCACCAAGAGGTGATCAACCGAGGTGCTCAAAATGGAGTAAAGAAGATTTTATCGATCTAATAGAAACTCAAAATAGAGGCCCTAATCACAGGGATAAATAAATATCTCCGGGAGAAATGAGAGCAATGGCCAATTGCTGGTAGTAGGAATAGCCGAAGAGATCAAGAACACCAAATAATGATCTCAGAATCCGCTACAAAACCGGACACATTCATGTTCATCTGGATGTGGAGCCTGTCACCAAAGAAGAACAGATAGCAAACCCGACCGAATAGTGCTAGAAGCCAACTCAAAATAAAAAGAATGGTCATTGGCAGAATGGTCACACTTATGTCAATGCAGAAAGATGACATGAGATGATAGTAAAATACAACTTCAGCAGAAACTTCTCTATTTTGATAATGCGTTATTGAAACGCTATCAAATAGTCAGACGGCTCTTGAAGCGCTATACACCTACTACATATAATTAAAGTTAGTACAAGAAGCAATTTTGACTTTTTTTTTTTTTTTTTTAATAATAATGAGGGTCACAGAAACATTCGATCTTTTGAAAGTTGTTCTTGAAAAATGAGCCCGAAAAAAATAATGTCCCAAACCCATCTGACCCGAAAAAAGAACAAATTGCTTTCCTGCTCCCGCCCATACTAAAGATTCGTATTACGCCTGCATTTTTTTACAATTTTTTTTTTGGTTTTTATATATGCACATTTTATTTTAAACAAGTAAGTTAATGCTTAAGACTAAGTTTAGTATGTATGTACTAAAATATTTTTAGATAGTTTGCATTCAGAAGCAACGTTTCTCAACGTTTTCATTACATTCATGAAAGTACTACTACATCAATTCCACATGCACATTTAACATAATTTCTTTAGACAACTATTTAACATTTAAGTCAAGGAACTGTGGGATTTTTTGGATAGTCGAGAAATACAGCAAATTCACGCAAATCCAAATTTTATATATTTTTTTTTAAAATATTTTTTTAGGTAAGAACCCAAACGCATTTCAACGGATGAATTCCGACATCAGATTCGGGTTCAGCGACACCAACTTTTAAATTCTGACTTCCAACTCGGATTCAGTGACCCAAAATACATATGAAATGACCCCTCTGATCCGCCGAGCACGACATGAATTTGTTTTTATTGTATTTCCTAAATGCAATTTATCGAAAAATTATCACAAAAATGTGAATTAAGAAAAGCCCTCCGCCGATTATTTTTATTTTTGCATTTTTATGATCAGTAAACAACCCCCAAATCAAAACTCATTTAAATTTTTCGAAGGGGAGAAAATTTTATTTAAAACCAGTTCAAGTGCACCGTGGTCAATCTAGCCATGTCCGTCTGTCTGTTTCTTTACAGTTCATTCGGTCAGTTTAAAAGATACTAAGCAATTTGGATTTTAAGCTTTTTTCTCCAACGACTAAAGCAAGTATGAAAATGAAAGTGCCACGCCCATTTTTAGGTGTAGCCCCCATATAAACTTACCAATTATTTTCCATTTTTTGTATGAAAATAGTTATTTATAAATGTATTCACTTCAAATTGGGTAAAAACACATCGAATGTCATCCTATGCACGCACCACCGATATGATAAGGATCGGGCCACTATTACACATAGCTCTTTACAAACTCACTTTCCATTTTATGATATTTTCAAGAAAATTATTGTTATTTTTAATTTAATTGGATATAAAACTTTTTAATTTTTATCAGACTATTGATCCCCAACCATCCCATCTCAAAGTTCTATCTAAGCCTTAGATAATCACATATAAACTATTTAAAGATTCGTGTAACGGTTTCGTGTTTTATTTTTGTTATTTAGCAAGAAATGACAATACCAAGAATATATATATTTGTTACACATCTACAAATGACTTTGTAGGCATACCTTATGCTATTTTTGATCGATCGACTCACAATGGTATTCCCGGTGCGATGTTGTGACCATTCTTATAGTCAAATGTCACATGATCCTAGGTTTTTGAGATGTGGTACCGAAAAACCAATGTGTTTGCTCCAAAGAAAAGACCAAGACCAACCAATATTATTACGACGATTTAAGAGGTTAAAAACATTTTTTAAAATTGGTTGGGTTGATTGAAATGAAATTCCCACAGCATGACAAATGTTTTTAACTTATGAGCAAAAAATTTTTGATTCTCTTGCGTGGTTCATTATTATCTGTTGAAGGTCATTCGGGACGTTTTTCGTCTTTAACTCGTTGTTGAGTATATTGATCTTTTTGTGCCACTTGTCAACAGTTATTCTGAAATAGTTTGAACCCGAAAGACATACTGTTGTAATATAAAAATAAAAACTGTTGTTAAATTATATCAGATTTTGTAAAAATCGCCAAAGGTGTCTTTGGTATGCTTACAAAACCTTGTGCAGATGTGTAACCAATATATGTATATATAGTCTTGGCATAGCATATATAGCATTTATATAACAATAACTTTACTAGCTTAAATAAAAAAAAAGTAGGGACAGATCAAAGTATCGAGCGAGGATTGAGAGCAAAATTCATCTTTATTCTTAAACGTACCTCGTAAATAAAAAAAATTATACTTGAAAAAAAAAAAAAGAGCAGCTGCTTGCGCCGTTGTACTGCTTTTGAAGGAATGTAAGGTGAAAAGGCTTTGGTTACAACAATGGATATACCCTGGTCATGTCTCATAAGTCGTTTTACGCAGTCTATTGGAGCAGTTCGATTTTGTTGACTTCTCTGCTTTTAAAATATTTTTTGATCCGGCCTCTGTTCCAAGCAAAAAATATATAATCCAATTAATTTACAAAATAATATTAACATTTATCTCTAAATCGTTTAAAATTATTTTACATCATAAAGTTACTAGGTTTTTGAAAGATTTATCACGTTGTGTTAGTTATAATTGTTTTGGGTTTGTTTCAAAACAACTAAAGATTTTAGTGATAGTTAATAAATTTTTAGACAATTTTTTCGATTAAAAAATAAATATATATGGTAGTAAAACGCACTTATTAAGATATTAGTTCAAAGAATGAAAATATACAATGTGGTCTAGAAGTAAGAACAAGTATAACAAAAATGGGTGTAAAAAAATACAAATGGGATTATGTTCATAATTATTTCTAGTTTAAAAATTCAATTGAATCAACGTTCTCTTTTTTGAGCAAAATTTCAAAATTTTATATATTAAATAACACTAATTTTCTCTGAAGCAGGAGAATTAGAAAATTAAAACGGACCGTTTATCCAAAAATATTTAAATTTTGAAGATTTTAAAATTGTATTTACGTTGATATTAAAAAATGTTTCAAACATGTTTAATAGAGATCAGTGCAGCTGAAAAGCTGTATTAAATGATAAAAATTTTTGGTTAGACTATTGAAAAATTTTAACCTAGGGATAGTAAAGCTCTCTACAATTTGTGTTTACATTGCAATAACTATACTAACACATGTTTTTAAAGAAAATATGTTAATAGGATCGGGAAAGGTGTAATCCATTCAAAAATGAGCGCGGGGAGTAAATCACATAAAGGATCGGGAATAGTATAATCCTTTAAAAAATGGTCGGTCATTGGTAACTTTGAGTTGAGCTTAGTGTACATGATTGAGAGAATTAAGATCCATTGAAAAGATATTCGAAGCGAGTGGCCTCACTTTATACATAAAATACACAAAAACTCAGTGGAAAAACAATCTTCTTCGTCATTCGAGCAATGTGAATCTGCTGAGATTTTATAGAAAAGATTTTTTTGCTTTTACAGCGTTCATTTGAGGCATTCTAACTATTATAACAAATATCAACTAAATAAAGCATTCTCCAGAAAGCAATAAACAAGGTAAAACTCAGCTCCACTCACCTCAATAAAAAATCTGTCCTTTATGTTGTTAGTTTACAATCCTTTCTCATATACCTACATAATTTTAATTTAAATTTTTCAGGCGTCAAAGCTTCGTTTCCATAAAAATGAATATTATAACAAGCTTAATTTTTTCTCAATATTAGAAAAAAAAAAATGTTAAGAAAGACAGTAATCAGGTTTCCATGGTGGAACAAACTCTAGTTTAAGCAACTTAAACATTGCTTCAATAATGTTGCCTTTGGTTACGAGATGAATCATTTAATTAATTAATTAGATTGAACTTCTTTTCTTAAACTGATTTGTTTGTAAATTTTACATCCCTAAGACAAGTACGTGTGCAGGGTATAAATATCAAGAAAAAACAAATTAAAAGTGTGTAACTTTTTTAACCTTTTGCAATATGAAATATAGGCCGTTCTGCAAAGAAGGCACATTGTAATCGGCATCAACTGGAAGACAATTTTAACATCAAATAATATATATTAAACAATGATATAGTAAAGCTCTGAATACTCTATTTTCATATGTGTTAGATACTGCCGGTTTAAATTAAGCTATAAATCAAAGTTTAAACTTACCAGTCTCATCACGGATTGCCCAAACTAGGAGATCTACACATGCAGCATTTGCCATTACATTGACTTTATATTTGTTAACCACCATAATGCCATTTTCTTCGCGCTTCTCGCGCTCCTGATCATGCTGTTTATTTTGCAGTTCAGTTTGTCCATTTAAAAACAGCCTTTTAACAAACTCCTGTACATCCTTGGTGAAAGGTGTCGGTAGGTCGGTCTGATGCTGTAGCAGCTCCCGTAATAAAGTAACAAGCACCAAATTAAGTGTTTCAGAAAAACTTTTGTAACAGTAGCCTTTAATCTGGTGCAATGAAAATATGTCGCACGCTTGTTCATCGAGATGCTCAAGTGTGTCTTTGGTTAAAAGCTTTTTAGCAACTGCAAAAATTGTCTGGAGATGTTGTATAGGAAACGGCGGAACGCGATTTAACGGGCGCCAGTCGTTTTTTGTGGGTGAATCGCAAATACGCATATTAGGAAACTGATTAAAACTGGACCCATAACGAATGAAAAAATGTGTTCGTGGGTCATATGGCACAGAAAAGTAACTGTGCAACAATCTATTTTTGGGAGCAAAGTATCTACCATAATTATTTTGATTTAATTGGCGCAGCCTATATTCAGCATTGTTCTGCTGATCTTGAGTAAGACTGCCTGACATAGAACGTGGAATAATAGGACGAAATTGAGAAACAGTTGCAATACGTTCGCTAGAGCTGAAGGATCCACAAGTACCACTCGCACTGCTACTGCTACCTGTATCACGTCCATTTGTTCGAATATGGGGTAGCTCTTCAGGTGGGAAAATACGGCAAAGTAGAGGTGGATCTTGACTGGCATATCGACCCATTGAACGAGCAAGTCCAAATAGTAATGGTACTGTTGCTTTACAAAGTATGATAGGAGGAGGAGCGGAATTACTCTCTTTACTCGATTTAATAATATTTGCAAGTGCGCTAAGCGTCTCTACTTGATTTGATATGATTTCTTCACGAGAATCAGGGCACTTAGCTGCAATATCAGAGAGAAGAGTGTTGAGGCAAAAACTAAATTTTTCTGCTGACGGTATGCGCGTATCTGTAAAATAAAAAAAACATGAAGATAAATTGGATAATGTTGTAATGTTGAAAAGTCTACTAACATTCAATTTTATTTGTGCGCGCATCATCGATCCATACTGCCTTCGGAAGACATTTGGCAAGTCGCTGCAAATAGGGTACTATTTTGTTTTCGTGCTGACAACCGCTTTCTAAAAAGTAAATCCCCAGTGCTATGACAGCATCTTGAGCTCGTGTATCAAGACAAAACACGCCAACTGCATTCTCTTGTGGACAATAACGAAAGAGTACCTGGACCTACAAGGGCAATACAAAATATAGTCTCTTGCAATTTAGGATATAATACATATTATAATCAGATTAAGCATAAAATGTTTATATTCATGCTCCGAGTCATAGCTGTGAGCGAAAATTATAAACAATCAACCACCGCAATAAATTAAGTGTTAATCCCAATATCGGTTTTCAAGGTCGACGGTTTATGTAAAAAAAAATTGATTACCAATGTTGTCAGCAGGACTTACCTTCTCCCATGGTGTTGGCTGTATGCGTGCTAGTACCCGCGCTAGACTTAGCACTGTGCGCTGATACGAATATTTATTTGTCATGTTATTTAATATGTGTGATCCACGAAGCAAAACAGTAATGCAATTAATGCAATAAATGTATAGTTTCGCTTTCGTACAATAAAAAAATATTCTTATTAATTCGTCATTCAGCTTAAACTAAGCACATACCACTAAACAGTTGTAATATTACCGGATAGAAATAGTCTGAACCGGCAAAGTATTTTTCAGCGGTTATGTGTTCGCTGCACGGTACGACTAGTTGTACAACTTAAAAAATTGTGTTGCATACATATGTACATTCGTATATAAAACAATTATATAAACAAATTTGAAGCATATAATGTAAAAATAGCTTTTGAATAGTGATGCTCAACTGGGGAGCTAACAAACGAATTGGCAATGGGTGCTGATGATTAAGAATGAAACTAATTTATGTGCAAGGATTTGTAACAACCCAATGAGATTTGGTAGTGTGTGTATATCCTCAGAAGTACATTTTAGTTGCAGGTTATTTCACTAACTTTATGAACTAAATGATATTTTTGCATGAAAAGTGTAGATTTATTTGCGTGGCAGCGATAGTTTGTGATTTTTTTGTTTTGGATAAGGCTAAACGATACTACATTTTTCAACATCCCTGCTAAAATCACTACTTGTATTCATGTATTTATTTTAGACAATCGTTTTAACTAAGTTTTTAAAGTAAAATTAAAACAACCACATCATGTTCACAATTTTCATTCGCTGAAAATATTTTATTTTAAAATACTCAAAAGGTACATGTAGTTTTTTTATGAAACGTACGCTTTGAAGTCGAAAATGGCAATAGTTAAAGAGCAAGAAGATTACGCCTTGCGCAGGTCCGTTATTCTTGTTTGCAATCAGCTGTTTTGTTGTGACGTCATACCCGCCAAGAAATGTTCGTTATTGTATGTGTTTTAAATAAAAAGTATTTATAAAGACAACAAATAACTGTTAAAAGAATAAAACAGTATAACAGGGAATAAAGTAAACATAAAAGTCCGCTTTGTGATTTGTATAAAAATTATAAAAAAAAAAAAATAGTCAATTCAAAATAAACAATGAACAAATAAAAATGAGGTGCATCGTTCCAAATTGTAATAGCAGCAATGACGGACCAGGTAGTTCTGGGTGCAGTTTCTTTCAGTTACCAGTAGACACTTCTACTTGACAAAAAAGAATAAGTTTCTGTGACTATATTTGCCATAAGCTTCGCGATTAAGTTCAATATATTGCTGAACCGAGAGGGGCAGTACTAGACGTGGGTTGACCACCTTTTTGAAGGGGGTTTATCAAAACGAACTGCCGAAATGATGAACTACGTTGGAAGCCTTCATGCAATATTTGAAAAACTAAATGAAGATAAACTTCTAATAGCTAAAAATTATTTAGAAAAGCATATGGATGAAGCAAAAGAAATCATTTGCAATGATAAAGTGAAAAGGTAGTTCTTCTGAGGTCGGATGTTTGTCAGGAAATTACAGAAAAAAAACAGACAAAGAAAAAGAAAATGGGACAAAACTTTAAATTAATAGTTCAATATTTAAAGTACATTACGTTTTTACCACAATTAAATATAAGTTAAAATTTGATAACAAAATATATAATACATACTTGTTTAATTTTATTTATACACTGCATAAAATAAGATAATTTAAAGTAAAATACATTCATAATTTACAAATAAATATATATTAATTACCAAAAGATTCTTTTATTTTTTTTTATTTCACTTTTTAAACAATTTTCTTTCTTTTCTATGAATTTTCCATACAAATTTGAATTTATGCAATCAGCTGTTGGCGGTTGTGACGTACATGCGCAGAACAATTCATTTTTGACACTCGAAGGGCGCAATCTTGTTTTCTATCATTCTTGCGATCTTAGTGTGGATGTTGTTAATAACATGTTATTTTACTTCGTAAAACTTCGTTAAAACGATGGGCCAAAAGCAAAATATTGTCAGCGAATGTTGTAATTTTACCTCGTAAAACTTTGTTTAAAACGAACGGATATAAAAACAAGAAAAAAGTTTACTTCGGTTGGACCGAAGCTTATATACCTGTTACACATCATTTGGCGTGGATAGATCTTCGTGTGCAGCATTTGTATTAAATTTTTTCTTAAAATAGTAAACAAATTAAAAATATTCTTAAAAATTTAGAAATTCGAGGTCCGATTTGAACCAATTTTAAAATGAAGATTTGGAATGATATAAGAAGCATTTGTACCATATTTGAAGCAATTTGCTTTATAAATACATTTTTTATACCCGTTACATATAGTGTAAACTTTGTAACGCATTAAAGGAGGCATCGGAGGCCCCACAAAGTATATATATTCTTGATCAGCTCGATGAGGCGAATCGATCTAGCCATGTCCGTCTGTCTGTCTGTCCGTCTGTCTGTCTGTCCGTCTGTCTGTCTGTCCGTCTGTTTGTTGCTATGCGATTTATTCGATGAAGATATAAAGATATTGGGCTGAAATTTAAAACTTAAGCTTTTATCGCCAACGACTAGGTTAAGTTCGAAAATGAGAGTGCCGCGCCCATTTTTAGGTATAGCCCTCATACAAACTTATCGATTTTTTCGATTTTTTGTTTAAAAATAGTAATTACTTATGAATGTACTCGCTCCCAATTGGGTAAAAACATTTCTTTTGTCATCCAGTGTCAAAACCAAGACGCCACGCCCATGTAACGGGTATTTCAGCTTCGGTTCCACCGAAGTCACCGTTTTTCCTTGTTCTTATAAGAACTTGACAAAATGTTGTAATTTTGTATGGGAGCTATACTTAAAAGTGGGCGTGACACAATGATTTTAACATAAAAAGAATTCAGCTTATTATCTTTAAAATTGAGCGAATAAATCGCGCAGCAACAAACAGACAGACAGACGGACATGGCTAAATCGATTCGTCTCGTCGAGGTGATCATGAATATATATACTTTATAGGGTCTACGATGCCTCCTTTAATGCGTTATGAACTTTCCGATAAACTGTATATATCTGTTTACCACTATTTGTAACAGGTATAATAATCGGCAAGTTTGTGTAGGCCCTATGCCTAAAATTGGGATTGGCTCCTTAGATTTGATATTGAATGATATTAAAAGTGTTTTTACCCAAAATGGAGTCAGTACATTCCTAAATAATAACTATTTTCATACAAAAATTCGAAAATGGGCGGTATGGGGGATGTATCTAAAAATTGACGTGGTACATTTGTTTTGACATTGGATGACATAAGAAGCGATTTTACCCAATTTGGAGTGAATATATGCATAAATAATACAAATTTTCATACAAAAATTCGAAATTAGGCCATCATTTTGAAATAAACAGACGAAAATGGCTAGATAAACTCGTCTCATCGAGCTTATCAAGAATATATATACTTTATGGGATCTACGACGTCTCCTTCAATGCATTACAAACTTTCAGACAAACTGATCATAAAAAAGCATATACCCTGCAACAGCGCGAATATCCCTCAGGCTAACTTCAAGTATCTAGGATTGTTGTTTGATAAACGGCTTACTTGGCGCAAGCATATATCCTTGATAATAGGTTCTTGCGAAATAAGCTGAAGAAACTAAATTGCCTTATACGATCAACATGCACACTGCGGCTAGGCAATAAGTTGCTTATTTTTAAAATACTTATTATGCCTTCGTGGAAATATGGATTGCAACTTTGGGGCGCTGCTTCGATATCACAAATTTAACGTGTTTGAAGAATGCAGAATACAACCTTACACTATATCATCAATACTCCGTGGTTCGTGCATAACATTGTTATTAGTCATGATAACACGAAGTATGACAACTGTCTTTGATAAAATAAATAGATCAAATCCGTTCTTGCCATAACTTCATCCAGAGGGCGTCTTCATCCAGATGATCTTCCTACATGGCAGAACTAATATACCATTCAACAGAAAAAAAAAATTTATGTTAAAAAATGTTTTTTTTCAGAATTTATTTTTTTCGTAAACACGCCTATATAAAACAATGACATCTATATTAGGTTCTACAGCCTTTACTGGCAAAATATGCTGTTAAGTTGAGTTGAATAATTTATTTTGAATGTAGAAAAAAGCTCAATTAATTTGAATTCCATTCAAAATTTATATCGCATACATCTGCTTTTCTATACATCCGAATATAAAGAGAACCTTCAATTTTTTTGAAACTTGATATACTTACGTATTTTGATGAGCTGAATACAAATATTGTAGCGCAAATTCGATTATTATGGTGAAAACCTTAATAATTACATAAAAATTGAGTTTTCTTACATTTATCTCTCTAAATCAAAAACAATAATATGATTTAGATTAAAGTTGAAGATCTCGCCGAGATACATATTTTATGTTTTATATAATAATATATTTAAACACTGTATGTAAATACTATATATGCTTAGCGGCTCTACCTACAAGATTAACTGCTAAAATTATACAATTTTTTCATGGAAATGACGGTTCATAAACTTTCCGACAAACGGTCGATACCTATGTTTTTATATTATTTGTGACGAGTTTGAAAAAATCTTTATCGATTTCGGTATAATTTGTGATGAAAAGAGTGATCAAATGTAAATAAAACATAGGAATATAAATTTTCTTACAAACTTGTATTTTTATTTATTTATATTTTTGTTGTTTCGTTTTCATAACAATACAAAGAAATGATTTTTTTTATATAAGAAATAAATAATATCAAAATATACAAACTCGCCAGTTATTTTGTACATAATAAAATAATAATTTAAAATAATAGAGCCTCGTGTGTTCATCTTACCTACATATGTACATAACATATAGCAGAGACTTATATTACTTTTCAACATCCCGAAGAGAAATTAGCAGGTCGTTTTTATTCCATATACCCGAAAGGAAAAAGGGTATATTAAGTTTGTGCGAATGTATGTAAAAGACAGAAGGAGGCTAGATAGGCCCTATTAAGTATCAGCATTGGAAGGGGGAGTTGAACTAGCGATAACCGTCCGTCCGTCTGACATGCTGTCTGCCGCATGAAATTGATTATCTCGGAGAATATAAGAGATAGACCTTCCATATTTGAAATTTATACTCTCCTAAGTCAAGTTTGCAAATGGTTTTTCTCTAGCCCCATTTCAAGGGGTACCTCCCATACAAATCTTTCCCAATATTTTGGGTTTTTTGCATAAAAACGTAATTGTTTCTAATTCTAGGAAGTATAAATTAAGTATTAATTATGCCTATGATGGTCCCTATGAAATATCCCAATATGGGTAGAACTAACAAAATTTTAGATATAGCCCTCATACAAATTTACCCCATTTTTGGAGTTTTCGTATGAAAACATATAAGAGTAGATAGTACGATGGAACTTAACTTAAGGGGCATAAAGGTTGGGTATAGGGAATAAATGCATAATGAAACAACATACTATATGAAGTGTTTTTACCATATTTAAAATAAATAGCTTCACAAGCAAAATATTTTTAAAATTTTAATTAAATAACTTCATATAAAAATTGTATTGGGGCTTTACATTATGTTTTAAAGATTAACTGTACTGTTTAAAAAATGACCACCTTCAGCATTGAAACAAAAATATGCACCATTTCGTGCATTTTGTATCTTTTGTAATTTGTATTTCCAGCATATCGGCGGCTATAAGCGATGTTTCGTAGCGAAATATACTCGTACTTTCAGCCAAGTTATGGTCTGCGGCTTCTCGATGTAAACTTTGCTCTTCAAATACCACTAAAAAAAAAACCAACGGCGTCAATTTAATGAACGCGACGTCCAGTAAAATTCGCCGTTTTTCGGTATGACGCGTCGGTAAAAAAATGTGCGCAGTAGTGTCATTGATTCGCAGCAGTTGTGTACTGTCGTACCATCCTGTTGGAACCAGAAAGAAACATAAACTCGCGCAACATCGCTCTATAGCCTGCGCTATAGATCGTAATGGCGTCGATACGATGTCGATCGTCTTTAACGGTAGCGATATTTAACTAACTAACTAGCTAACTAACTAGTTAACTAAAATTTTAAACTTAAGCTTTTCTCGACAATGACTAGTGCCAGGCTCGAAAACGAAAATGCCACGACCATTTTTGGGCATTCCTATTTCTGTGTATTTTAATGGCAAACTCAATTTTTTGTTTTTTTCATACATTTTTGACTTTATCGATGATTGCTTGCTCTATTTTGTTTGAAAGCTACGTAATTTTCAAAACTTTTAACTGTAGATGTAGCTTTCAAACAAAATAGAGCAAGCAATCATCGATAAAGTCAAAAATTGTGAAAAAAAACAACAAAAATTGAGTTTACCTTTAAAATACACAAAGATAGGATTGGAAATGTTATAACATATAGTACACCATTGGAAAGATGCTTTTTTTCTCTTTCCAACGATTTATTGAAATACGATGAAAGATGTATAGTTTAACCCATTTAGTTGTTTATGACTATGAACCTCGAAAAATCAGTTTTTACCGTTATTTCAAAATCTCGATTTCCAAGAGAAAGTTCTAGTATGCCAAAAAATTTTATTTAACAGTACCAACAACCTACACTTAGTCCCTTCCAATCAATTTTTTAAAAAAATTTTTTGTCGCACCGTGTTATTTATGAATGTATTCACTCCCAATTAGGTAAAAACATTTCTAATAACATCTAATGTCAAAACCAAGGCGCTACACCCATTTAAAGTTATAGCCCTCATACAAACTGATCGATTATTTTCGATTTTTGCATGAAAATAGTAATGATTCATGAATGTATTCACTTTTCATGTTATTCTATGTGTACACTATTGATATGATAAGGATTCCATAGAACCTCACCTTCCATTTTCTGATATATTCAAGATATTTATGGTTATATTTGTATTTTTACATATAATTTGATATCAATATTATGTCTTGGGTTGTTTTAGACCATTGACACACACCCATCCCATCTCGTAATTCTATTTAAGCCACTGAAGATCACTAATAAATTATTCAAAAATTGGTGTAACGGATATTTAACACCGAAGTTAACGTTTTTCCTTGCTTTTTTTTTGCTTTGCTTATACTTGCCAACTAAATATATTCTTAATAAGCTGAGCCTTATTTCAAGTCTCTACATTTTTGGAAACCCTTCTCATTAAACATTTTTAACCATCTTTTAAATGAGCCCAATATCAAGTTTAAAGGTGTTCTCATAGCAAATATATGTCTTTTGAGCCTTTTGAGCCTAATCAAAATTTTCCAAAATCTTGACTAAGTGATCACTTATATTGTACTTCGTATATACAGAAAAGATTTAAAAATATTTTTTTACAATTATTGAAATTTAGGTATTGTGTCCCCCACTGGACCCCAGGGCCAAATTTCAGAAAACTCTTGAACACGTCAAAAATAATTTTATATCATCTAGTTCGTAAGTGAGTAATTGACGGCTCAGAAACCTCTTCAAAGTTTCAAATTTGGTGGGTCTATCTCTTATATTCTCCGAGATAATCCGTTTCATACGGCAGACAGCAGGACAGACAGACAGACAGAAATACAGATAGACATAGTACGATCGACTCTCCAATCAATGCGGATCAAGAATATATACACTTTGTAGGGGGTATCATGTCTTCTTCTGCCTGTTACATATATTTGCCTAAACTTCATATACCGTTTTACTCTTTAGTACAGGGTATACAAATTTTAAAAAATTGATATAATTTGGGTTCCAAAGAACCCCGCTGATCGCCAGGTCAAAATTTTGAACGAAATCTCTTTTTCGGTTTTAAGGCTCCATTGAGCCCCAACTTAAAATTAAGCAAAATCTCATCTTAGTGATCACCTATATCGTAATTTATATGTACAGTAAAAAAAATTAACATTTGTGTTTTGGGTCTACCGCTGGGCCGAAATTTCAGAGACCCCAAACACATCAAAAATCTTTTTTGAACCATCTTTCAAATGAGCCTAATATCAAGTCTCTAGTCCTCTCCGCGACCGATTTATTAGCAAAGTGTATAAAAATGGTACTTTCGATTTTCCAAATCAAAATTTTGGAATTCGATCAAATATGTTTAAAATACTTTTTTAATACCTTTCATATGAGTGCAATACCAAGTCTCTAGGTCTACGTATTCCAAAGATATTGGCTTTTGCGGTTTAAAGGTTCGAAGACAAAATTTTACAAAATCCATTCTTAGTGCTTAGTTTTATCATAAAACGAATTTACAGTAAAAATTTGAGCTATCTCTAGACGTTTGGGCTGTAGTCGTTTATTTCGTCATTAAGTCAGTCAAATGAAAGATATTTATATATGTATATAGATAACTACTTATCTAATCATGCAAGATCTGATAAAAGTTAAACGGCTGCTTTAGTAAAGCTAATAATCTATAACTCGAAAATAATAACTCGGAAAAAATAACTCTTCCAATCTACATGTAATTCTCAAACTCCAGAATAAAAATGGGAATTTTTAGAATTTTAAGGCAGCAAATCCATTTTTTTCGGGTTAGTTTGTTCTGCATTTCTTTCTGCTATTCAATACCTACAACCAAATTCATTGCGGTTTACCGCGATGTAGTCGTAACAAAAAATCATAAAAGTGCTTAAAATCCAATTTAAGCATAAATTCAAATAACCGTTAAGTCCGCCACGTACCCAAACTGCCCAAACTAACAACGTAGATGTTCTAGTTTCTGTAACCACTTTCAGCAGAAACAATTAAATCGGATTTCCTTATTTATGTGTTGCATTGTATAATACAAGATACCGCAACTCATACAGATAGGTAACCCGCGCATTCTTTATATGCATAAAAGAGAGAGAGAGTGAGAGTAGAAAATATAAATGCATTTAGTTTTTATTTTTGGTTTTGATCAATATTTTTTGATTTTTAATATAAAATGTAATTTATTTTATGTATTAATATACAAACAGAATATTATTATAATATATTATTAGAGGTATTCAGAACGTCTTGCAAGAAATTAAGAATTAACTTTGCACTAGAAGGCGCTTTGAGCGCCAGTTGGGAAAACTACATTTGTGAAGCTCTTTAAAATCAGCTGTTTGGCACTTTGGCTTTTTGTTCCGTCGAAAAGCTTAATCAACGTTTTAATAAACGGCTTTTATCACCGGCGTTTCATACTTAATTTGCAACACTAGAACTGCATCGGTGCAATGAATTTTTTTAATCAAGAGCATAAGTAGATAAAAGTAGAGTAAATTTTTCGATGCAAATTGTTGTAGGCTGTGAAAAATTTTGTTTGCATTTTGCAAAGTTGCAAGTCCACAGATCGATGATAGTAGTCATATTGTACTACTTTCAAGTAACACTTTTGTTGTTGCTTTTGTATATATGTATATACATTTATATAAAGAGAGCAAAAGTATCACAATAACACAACTAAATAGTATGATGGTTCTTAGTGTTTGATAGTATCAGCTGTTTTTCTTTTCCTAGATAAATGTGAAAGAAGCTAATGCAATTTTTTAAAATTAAAAGTTAAACAAGAAAAAACAAGAAAAAACGTTAACTTCGCTTAAAGCTTAAATACCCGTCATACAAAGTTCGAAATAGGGGTTTAATGGTCTGATTCAACTCAATATTCGTATCAAATTATTAGCTTAAAATACAGATATTTTTAAACAATTTGAAAATAATCAGCAATGGGCTACTTTCTCGTCAACGACTCAGTCAAGTTAGAAAATGAAAGAGCTACGTCTATTTTTAGGTATTGCTCCATAAAAATTTTCCGCCCATTTTCAAATTTTTGTATGATAATAGTAATTGTTTCTGAATGTTTTCATTTCAAATTGCTCCACCGAAGTTAACATTTTTTTGGTTTTTTTTTTTTATTGCAATGTGATCAAAACATGTTGGTGTTAGTATAAAAACATACAAAAAGGTAAAAAAAAGGAAAAATCGAAATTGGACTTCGTGAAAGGATTTAATGTGCCTTATGCATTGTATTAGTGGTCTTGATGCATTATTGCCATTCAAACCGGTTTGGGACTCATCGGCTGGGTGGTTTTAAAGTCCTTCACAGACAAAGAAACATTTTTGCTATATTATATATGTATTTAGATATACATTAAGAAAACGAAACAAGGAAAAACTTAAACTTTCGTAGAAGCGAAGTACATGGGCGTGGCACCTTGGTTCTGACATACAAACTGTCTAGAATAAAGTTTAAGTTTAAAATTTCAAGTCAATATCTTTTATTTCTTTCCTATTTAAACGCATTGCAACAGACAGATGTGCTGACAGACGGACATCGCTAAATCGATCATCGTGCTGATCAAGAATGAGTATACTTTTTGGGTAAGGCGTTACAAACTATCCGACAAACAGATAATACCCTATGTGTGGCGGGTATAAAAACGAATACACACGATGAAAGAAGGGTTGCAACCCTTGCAACTATGTAAAATGCAAAATAAGTGTTGCTTAACCAACAACATTTCCATTTAAAAATTTTACTCTACTTCAAAAATATTATTGCATTGGTGCAAAACTAGTGTTGCAAAATGAAATCGAAAGTTTGGTAAGTGGCATCCCGAATTTTAACAGCACTGGTTATAAATTTTTTTTTTTTTTTTTTTTTTTTTTTTTCATATATTTATTAGGTTACAATCAGGGAATCAAATTGACCCTATAATTTACCTTATATCTATGTTATTATCACCAAATTAATATAAATTTTAAACAATATTAAAAAATTCAAAAGTTAAATTACGTTAGACTAAGAGTTATTTACAATAAAAAATAGACCAGCTGTGTGGTCAGAATCAAATGTTGGCCAACTAACTTATTAGATGACCAAAATGGCGTCGTTTGAGGCGTCTAATAGGCACTGCTCGAGCCAGAGGACTAGCCAAGCGATTTTGGTGATTTATCAATCGGTCATTGTATCTACTTGAGAAAAAAAGATACTTGATCCTCCACGTAGGCGATGTTTAAATCTCTGTGAAGGTTGATGTTTCTAACAAACCAGGGGCAGCCAGTAATTAAACGAAGAGATTTATTTTGAAAAGTTTGCACTTTGTTTCGATTTGATTTGGCTGCGATGCCCCAGATTTGAATTCCATATCTCCAGATTGGAGCAATTATCTGCATATAAATCGTACGTTTATTGCGCAAGGATAGTCTGCTATTCTTACCAAGTAGCCAGTAGAGTTTCCGAATTCTTCCGTTGCAAGTTTGGATGGACGTTTGTATATGATCTCTAAAGGTGAGGCATTTATCCAGAAGAAGGCCTAAATATTTAACTTTGGAGGATGGTTGTAATGGTATGCCGTTAATGTGTATTTGGGGTGGAACTTTTCTTTTCAAAGTAAAGCAGACATTACTGCATTTGGCGCTGTTAATTTGTACGTTCCATCTTTTTGCCCAGTCTTGTAGCATAACCAAGTAACTCTGCAAACCCCTAGCAGATTTTTGCTCACATATAGATCTTTGTAGGATACACACATCATCAGCGTATGCAGCAATCATTGATTTCGATGAATTATCCACAAAATGATTGCCTGGAGTTGGGAGATCAGCCGCAAAGAGGTTAAAAGGAATGGGCCAAGAACGCTCCCTTGAGGGACGCCTGCACAAACCAGATACGTAGCCGATTCACTCGAACGTACCTTGACAAAAAACTGGCGCTCCTCCAAATAAGAACGCAGCAACAAGAAATATGGTGCCGGAAGTTTATCCTTTATTTTTGCTAACAGACCAGTATGCCACACTCTATCGAAGGCTTGCTGAATATCAATGAATATGGCATTACAATATTCTTTCTCGTCAAATGCTTCTAATATGTAGTTAACAACTCTATGAAGCTGTTCAACTGTTCCGTGGCCCGAACGAAACCCGAACTGGTGATCCGGTAGTAGACCTTTGCTGTCAAACACGTCCGCTAATCTGATAGCTAGTAGTCTTTCCCAAATTTTAGAAAGAGACGGAAGTAGACTGATTGGACGGTACGATTCAGGAACACTTTCAGGTTTGCCAGACTTATGGATCATTGTGATGGCTGCAGTTTTCCAAGCTTTCGGGAAGTATTGTGTTTTTAATATTGCGTTGAAAAGTGTGATAAGGAAAAGTAACGCGTTCACTGGTAGGGCTTTTAATGTAGCATTACACAAATTATCGTGGCCTGGAGCTTTTTTTTTTTTGAGCCGTTTTATTTCATAAGAAATCTCAGGTAAGGTAAAGGGAGCAATAGGAAAGTCCATCTGCAAAGCAGTTTCTAGCGAAGCCTCAGTACTAATAACGTCGTTTGCCGATGCTAAGTTGAATGGCTTAAACCGCTCTGCAAGGTGTTGTGCAAAAATCTCAGCCTGCTCGATATCAGATCGACACCATTTGCCATTAGAATTTTTCAATGGAGCCTGACGCATTGGTTGTCGCTTCACATTCCGAGTCGCCTTCCATAGCGAAAACGCAGAGTCTTTATCTGTGTCCATATTCTCCAGCATATTGTCGAAAAATTGTTACGTTTCTCCTGTAACTCAGCTTTAAGGGCAGCAGCAGCACTTAACCATTGAGCTTTGTGTAACGGGTGGAGCGTGCGCAAATATCTTTTACGAAGACGACGCTTGTTACTTAAAAGAGCTCGCAACTCAGTTGACAAAATATACTGACCACGATTGTGTTTAGGCGTTCTTACACCACTACGTCGAGAGTCAAATGCTGCTGTGTAAACTTTTTGTTAAATAAATCTAAAGCAAAGTCGATATCTTCGGCGGAATTCAGTTCAATATCAGGATGAATTTCATTTTCAAGAATTCTTTTAAAAACATTAATGTTTGTGCCACGGCCAACTAATCTATTCGTAATAGGATAAGTGGTTGCAGCTGAGTCAACTGTGATGACAAGAGGTAGATGGTCTGACGATAAGTCCAACCGGTCTTCAATTTTTAGCTTACAATGAGGGATACCTTCATAAATCGCAAAATCCAAACATCCTGGCTGATTGTTAGCACGAAATGGGTATCTGGTTGGGGCTCCAGTAGCCAGAACGTTTGCATTTGAGGACAAGACGAAATCAGCCAGTTCTTTTCCTCTATTTTCACCTCTAAAGCTACCCCACAACCTGTGCTTAGCGTTAAAGTCACCGCCAATAAGGTATTTCCCTTCCATGTTGCTAAAAAGTTTTGCGAATTTTCTGCTGGTCCATTTGAATCGAGGGGGGCAATATATGGCGCCAATTTCGATATTTCCAAGTTGTGTTTTGACTAAAGCTGTGGCTAGTTGGACTTTACAGGTGCAAATGGGTTGCGTGACAAAATGTTGTATATCGCTTCTAACAAGAATGGCAGAACCACATTTCGATGAAGTAGGGTGATTTGCGGGATAAGAGCTGAATCCGAATATTTTAGGCGCAGTGTTGCCAGTGAGACGAGTTTCAGATAGTAAAATGATGTCAATTTTCTGGGTCAGCACGAAGCATTCTAGCTCGCGCATTTTGCTGGAGATACCATTGGCGTTCCAGCATAAAATCTTTAATGAGCTCATGTTTTATTTTACTTCTTTTTTGAAAATCTATAAATTGTTTCATCATAGATGTGAGCGCGTTCATGGAAGCCATAAGAGAGTTCATATCGGTTTGCGAATTATGTGATGGCTGATTAGTTGATGCTGAGAGGCGAGGATGCAAAATTGACGTATTTACGAATGAACGCGTTCCACGGGTAATATCGGCATATGTTAGACCTCCAGATGAAAACATTGTTTCTGATTGTTGTTTTTCAGAAACAGTTGGTCTATTTTTCTTCCCACTATCTAAATTTAAATTATTTTTACGAATGGTAGAACTTTTGTTGCGAAGTACAAATTTTTGGTAGTGTTCGCAAAACTTGTAACTCGCTACATGATCACCACCGCAGTTAGCGCAAGTACCCGGCTGATCCTTGGGTCTGGTACAGTTTTTAGTTTCGTGAAATTCACCACAAATGACACAAACATGCATTTTTTTACAGTATCTAGCAGTATGTCCAAACTGCTGACATCGATGACATTGAGTAATCTCTTCTCTTTTTCTTGTGGGTTCAATGGTCACCCTGTTTCTGCAAAGTACTTTAATAGTATGTACTTCTTTGTTGTTTTTAGCAGGACAGAGATTAATGAAAAATAAATTCATTCGTTCCTTGGTTTTACGACTAATTGGATTATGCAGGTTTTGTACCACATGACCCGATTTGGCTAGAGCATTTATTATGCTATTGCTGGTTGTAGATGAATGAAGCCCTTTAATAACCACTTTGTAAGGTCTGTCCTCTTTGAGTTGGTAACTGTGGTATTGAACCTCAGTTTCATCAAGTTTTTTAATAATTGTTCTGTATGTATCAGAATCTTTTGCATATATACGGACTACGTTGCCCTGTGAAGATCTGATTTCAATATTGTCCAAGTTTATCACCTTTTCTAGCAAAACCAAAATACCGTTCGTGTCAACAATTTGTGGCAAAACAATTGGTGGAGGCTTAGTTGAAGCGTTATCAGCGTTTTTGGTAAGATTTCTAGGACGTCTCGGAGACTTGTTTAAAATTTTTTCAAGAGAAGAGTCAGAATCGCAGCTTTCCATATTGTCTTCAGAAGCAGTTTCATTGGACAAACCATCATCTGTATCCATAACATCAACCTCAGCTAGGCTAGCGAATCGATTGCTGGATATACCAACAACGGGAGATTTAACACACTTTTTATCATTTTTATCACTTTTAAAATTTTTTTTTCTTGTTGCCTATTGGAGACAGTGTTTTGTTTGGCTTACGCTTAATTGCTCGATCTTTACGTTGAAAAAGCTCAACAAGTTGTTTATCAGATATTGTATTATTCAAATTGATACCCCTGTTATTATCACAAATGCTTGAATTGGTGTCAATGACCGCAGCGATGCTGTTGACAATGCAGCTGCTCTTTGAAGCTGCTAGTTCAATATTTGAAATAGATTGCATTTTAGTAACCGCTAGCTAAACAGCTTGTTGGCTGCGGCCAGCGGAGGCGGGGAAGTTTTTTTTTTTTTTGTTTTTCACACACGCGTTCACGAGTCTTTTAGTCAATCAAAGATTGGATCGCGCGTCGTCCGCGAATAGTCTTATTTTGGCGAACTATCACTTTTTCGTATTTTTCGATATTTTTTATTTAATTTTTTATTTTTTCAAACACACGAGTAACTCACAGGTTGCTTGTTTTGTATTGGTTATAAATTGCCGTTAATTCAAACAACAAACGAAAGTGTCAAACAGCTAAACTAAATTTTCGTAAACAATAAGCATACCGTCTTCTTGTGCAACGTTACTTACTCGACTTTTGTCTATGACGTTCGCATTCATACTGAAAATAAATAAGTACCGATGCTAGCTGCCCTGCAATTAAATGCGGTATCATGTTTTATTATGCCATGTTGCTCACTTCTATCATTTTATGAATAAGCGGTTTAAGAATTGATATGGAGAAGAATTTTTTTAAGCTCAAAACATATTAATCGCGATTACGAAAGGTTCATGCTTCAATTTCAGCAAAGAAAAATCTTTAAGATAAGCCTAGTCCGATGCTTGAAACAAAACATGCCATTTTTGTCAACTTGTAATATAAACCAATCAGTATAGAAATTATTTCGGAATTTCTATCACCATAGGTTCATCTGCTAAACATGTACACATTAACATATTATAATATCGGGTTGTTCAATAGAGTTCAATAGAATTATCCGATATATATACTGAGCTAATTCGTGTTTTTTATGAGTTTTTGGCAAAGAGGGAGGGGGTTTGCGGACATAAAAAACAATTCACTTAAAATAAAATTAACATAATACGATACGAAAAATTTCGTAAATTGAATTTTTGTACGATGGTTGTCATTTCACTGCTACAAGCAAACCCTGAAAGCGGGAGCAACATGGGTTGTTTTTGAGCGACACCGAAAGAAAGACCTAGAAAGGCGTCAGTCGAAGGAAGTAGAGATAACTTGAGACAAAAAACGGAGCCTCTTTTTCAAAGAAGTACAAGTTAACAAATCCCATCCTATTAATATTTTTCTCACATTTCGGATATTCGCTCTTCAAGGGTAAACATTTTTCTAACTCTGCGCAATCGCGCATCTAACATAAACAATGATGTTTTCACGCTTGAACTAAATGTTTTCAATTAAGGATGACAGATTTACTTGTCACCTTGCGACCGAAGTTTTAATTGATTAAAGCTCAATGCTTACGCTCTCTTACTCTCTTGAGTTTGGGGCAAGCTTTGTCTTCTCTTGAACAGAGTCGATTTGAACAGTAAGTTAGATTTAATCTTAAGTTCTAATTCGGAATTCAAAATAAATGTTTGAAATTATTAATTGGCGCCCAACGTGGGGCAGGCAAATTAAAGTCCTGCAAATCCGTCGCGAGTTAATTAGTGAAATTTTTTTTTTTTTAATCCTTTTTAAAATAAAAAAGGATAACCGCAGTAAAAGCCTTAGAACGAAAGGCTACGCGCAAAAATAAAAACTCGTAAAAAAAGAAAATTACGAAAAATAAGGATTTTTGTATATGCAAAAAAAAAAAAAACGCTGATTACCAGCTTAACTTGGCTTATAAGCAATTCTCAAAAATAAATTTGATAATAATAATAAAAAAAAAACAAGAAAAAACGTTAACTTCGGTTGAACCGAACTTAAATAACCGTCACAGGAATCTTTAAACAGTTTATGTATAACCATCAGTGGTCACCCAAGATTACACACAATATTGGTTTCAAATTTTAAGTTAAAAATACAAATTAACATTAATTTTGTCGAAAATATCTGAAAATGAGCGGTAAGTTTGTATGGAAGTCACACTTAAAAATGGGCGTGGCATCATGACATTGGAAGACATAGGAAGTGTTTTACCGAATTTGGAGTGAATATATGAATAAATAATAACTATTTTCATACAAAAATTTTAAAAGTTTATATGGGAGCTATACCTAAAAATGGGCGTGGCATCTTGGTTTTGACACTTGATGACAAAATAAATGTTTTTACCCAATTGGGAGCGAATACATTCATAAATATTTGCTATTTTTATACAAAAAATCTAAAAAACAAGAAAAAACGTTAACTTCGGTAGAACCGAAGCTTAAATACCCGTCACACGAATCTTTAAAGAGTTTATGTGTAATCATCAGTGGTCACCCAAGTTCACACACAATATTAATTTAAAATTTTGAACTAAAAATACAGATATGTATAACAACATATTTCTCGAAAATATCTGGAAATGGGCGGTAAGTTTGTATGCAAGAAACACCTAAAAATGGGCGTGGCACCATGATATTGGAAGAGTTTTTACCCAATATGGAGTAAATACATGAATAAATAATAAGCATTTCATACAAAAATTCAAAAATGGGCGAAAAGTTTGTTTGGGGACTATACCAAAAAATAGGCGTGGCACATCTGATTTGACATTGGATGACATTAGAATGTCTTTAGCCAAATTGGAGTAAATATATGCATAAATAACTAGTATTTTTATATAAAAAAAAAAGGAAAAATCGGAAAAAACGGATTGTTTATCTGAGGGCTATGCCTAAAAGAGGGCGTGGCATATTGGTTTTAACACTGGATGACAAAAGAAATGTTTTTACCCAATTGGGAGCGAATACAATCATAAATAATTAGTATTTTTATACAAAAAATCGAAAAAAAAACGGTAAGTTTGTATGGGGGCTATACCTAAAAATGGGCGTGGCACTCTCATTCTCGAACTTAATATAGTCGTTGCCGAGAAAAGCTTAAGTTTAAAATTTCAGCTTACTATCTTTATATCTTCAACAAAAAAGATGCCTAGAAATATACAGACAGACAGACAGACAGACGGACATGGCTAGATCGATTCGTCTCGTCGAGCTGATCAAGAATATTTATGGGGTCTACGACGTCTCCTTCAATGCGTTACAAACTTTCAGACAAAATGAATATACCCTTCACACTATGTGTGGCGGGTATAAAAACGGTAAGTTTGTATTGGGGGTAATACCTAAAAATGAGCGTGGCACTCTCATTCTCAACTTAAAATAGTCGTTGCCGAGAAAAGCTTAAGTTCCAAATTTCAGCTTAATATTTTTATATCTTCAACAAAAAAGATACTTAGAAATATACAGACAGACGGACAGACGGACATGGCTAGATCGATTCGCCTCGTCGAGCTGATCAAGAATAAATATTCTTTATGGGGTCTACGACGTCTCCTTCAATGCGTTACAAACTTTCAGACAAACTGAATATACCCTTCACACTATGTGTGGCGGGTATAATAAACTGAAACATTTAAAGCGCAGCAGAAAAAAACTAGAGTACGAATAACTCTAGGCGGCATGTTATAAAAAAAAAAAAAAAAAAAAAAAAAAACGAAACAGGCAGCAACACAAGCAACAACACAAGCAGTAACCGAAGCAAACATAGCAGCAACAGAAGCAGCAATATAAAAATAGATTGTATGTAAGTTGATAATAAGATTTTTGTAAATTCGCGTGGAATAAAAGTTTATAGATAATAACTTTATTCAAAATGCCTAACGAAAATCAAAAGACCTCATTACAAAGGACGGACTTGACCGTCGACTTAATTAGTAGATTGATAGCTGCGAGTACTATCTCATTGAGGGATGAGGTCAAAGCCTTGAAAGAACAGTTGGAGGCAGTCCAAACTGATAAAGTTGCGGAATATGAAAAGCAAACAATAGATGGTACGATTTTTGATTCAACTTCGCTTGATATCATAAAGTCATTGCCCGAATTTACCGGTAGGGCAAATACCTATGTTAGTTGGAGATACTATGTCCCCTCTATTGCTAACAATACTATGTCCTTGTACAATAGAGGGGGCAGAACATATTTTCCTGCTTTGGTAATTCTCAAGAATAAAATCATTGGTACTGCTTTGAATCTGGATGCGATCCTGTCTCGATTAGATTTTGCTTATGCAGACAAGAGACCGACTCACGTGATTGAAGAGGAATTGAGTTTACTTAGACAGGGAAATTCTTCTGTAATGGAGTTTTATAATATTGTCAATAAAAAATTGACACAATTGATTAACAAAACATTAATGTCTCATGACATAAACTCTGAGACATATAAAGAACTTAACATTCAAAGCAGAAATAAAGCTTTGCGTGTTTTAATAAGTGGTTTGAATGAACCGCTTTCAAACATTTTGTTTTCGCTGCAATCACCAGATTTGCCGAATGCTTTGGAAAAGGCTCAAGAGCTGGAAGCGAACTGCCAGAGGCCAAGATTTGCTCAAATTGATTATGATGGCAGAAAAAGAATGATTAATGAGGGTAGAGCAAAGTCTCGACAAAACTATTTGCGATATCCGAATGCTGATAAAAATTTAAAAAATAATCATCATAAAAATAACAGTTTTGGTCAACCAAAGCTCGATCAAGGTGATAAACCTGAACCAATGGACATTGACCCATCGGTATCGAAACAAGGACATTGTAAAAATAATGTTTTAAGAGACAAGCAAGCAGTAATCAAACTACTCAATCTCAACAAAAAACACAAAGGTTAAACCATGTTAATAATAATGAGGGAATACAAAAAGAACCTGTTGCTCGGGTTAACAATTTGAATGAGAACCATTTTTTAGGGGGAACCAAAGTAGGTTTACCCTACATTATAAAACAAGATTTAAAAACAAATGTTAGTTATAAGACACTTTTGAACACAGGTGCCACAGCATCCTACCTTAGGAAGGGTGTTTATAATAATAAAAATGAATTGGCTATATATAAACGTGTAAAGACAGTTAATGGTTTTTCAATTATAAACTATTTTCATAATGTGACAGTTTTGGGAGTTACAGAACGTTTTTACGAAATAAAAAATTTGGAGTCAGATTTTCTGATTGGCTTCAATATATTGAAAAAAATAAATGCTAAAATAGATTTCAAGAATTTGGAACTAAAATATAATGAAAAAACAGAAATGATTTGTCACGATTCAGAATTAGATAGTGATGTTGACCGAGAATTGCTTGATAAGAATTTTGAGAATTTGTAAATTAGTCTTATAGACGAAGACGATGATAGTGTGTTTTTGGACGAGAACCCTTATAAGAGGCCATTTAAAAATAAAAAGATAAAATCGAAAAATAATAAAGAGATGATACCAAGATTTGATGAGAATATTTCAGACGATGAGATTTCTGACAAAATAAATAATAAGGAAGTAGTTTTCGATGGTGAGGGCAAGAAAATCAAAAAACTTACAAAGCATATTGTTGAAAATGTGAAGAAGTTACATTCAGATATAGACATTGGCGTTCCATTTAGAACAGATATTAGAGCGGAAATTCGAACGGATGCGGATACACCGATATGGAGTAAACAATACCCGTACCCAATGTCATGTAATGTTTTTATTAATAATGAGATTGAACGAATGCTAAAAGATGATATTATAACTAAAAGTAGGAGTCCTTACAATTCTCCAGTATGGGTTGTCCCAAAAAAAGGATTTAATGAGGGATGGCTCGAAAAAACAGAGATTGATGATAGACTATAAAAAGTTAAACGAACTTACGGTCTCGGACACTTACCCTATGCCTGATCCTGGTGTTATACTAAGTAACTTGGGTGAAGCTAGATATTTTACTACACTAGATTTGGAATCTGGGTTTCATCAAATATTGATGAAAGAAGAAGATGTTGAAAAAACAGCGTTTTCCGTAAATAACGGGAAATATCAGTTCAAGAGAATGCCGTTTGGACTGAAAAACGCTCCTCGAATATTTCAAAGGGCATTGGATGACATCTTGCGTCCTTATATTGGAAAGATATGTCATGTATATATGGATGACATAGTGATTTTTTCGGAAAATCTGGATCAACACTTAAAAGATCTGGATAAAATTATTGACGTTTTAAAAAAACTAATATGAAGATTTCTTTGAAGAAATCTAAGTTTAAAAAAAAAAAGAGATAGAGTTTTTGGGATATGTGGTTGCCTATAAGGTCATAAAAACCGATCCTGGAAAGATACATACAATCTTGAATTATCCAGTACCCAAAAATTTGAAGGAACTTAAAAGTTTCCTTGGACTTTCTGGCTGTTATAGAAAATTCGTTGAGAGATACGCTGACATAGCAAAGCCTTTAACAAAACTTTCTTCCGGTGAAAACGGGAAGGTGTCGAAAAACATGTCCAAAAAGGTACTTATCGATTTGGATGAGGAGGCCAGAAAAGCCTTCGAAAATTTAAAAAAGAATCTTCCAGCTCAAGTTGAGTTGACTCAGACATATTATAATAAAAAAATTTATTTTGCATACAGATGCATCTGATGTGGCCATAGGTGCGGTATTATCGCAAGAATCGAGGCCTATCACATTCATTTCAAAGACATTAAATAAAACAGAACGAAATTATGCCACTAATGAAAAAGAATTGTATGCAATTGTTTGGGCATTGAAGTCATTAAGAAATTATTTGTATTGTGTTACAAACATAGAAATCCATACTGACCATCAACAATTGTCTTTCGCGATTTCAAATCGAAATCCAAATTTTAAAATGAAACGATGGCATGCTTTTATAGAGGAGTTTTCTCCAAAATTATTGTATAAACCTGGGTCAACTAACGTCGTTGCAGATGCATTGTCTAGAATGGTGCTGATGAATCAATGAGTGAAGAAGAAGATTATTCGGATGGGGCCTGTACTAAGCATTCTGCACAGAGCAGTGCGCAAATTTTTATACAAGAAACAAATTAACCAATAACCAATTTAAACAACAGATACTATTGTGTAGAGCTCGGGGAAGTTTAAAAGTGTTTGGTAACACACGCCATCTCATTGAATATGATTTGTTGAAAATTTAATAAAAATTTTAAAGGAACATCTCCAGCCAAGGTTGGTAACTGCAATACATTGCACAATAGAAGACTTGTATGAAATTGGGAGGCCATTGAAGGAAGCATTTGAAAAATAATTTTTATATATTCGAATTTTTCCTATTGATATAACAAATCTTGATGATCAATGTTCCATAATTGAAGAAACTCATGTTTGTGCTCATAGGAGTTTTGAGGAAAACCTAAGGCAGATAAATGATAAATATTATTGGCCTAAAATGCAGAAACAATTAAAAGAATACTGCAGAAATTGTGAGGTGTGCTGTAAAAATAAATACGCCAGGCACCCGAAAGAAATTCCTATTGGTAGTGCTCCTAGTGCAACTGCATTTGGACATATATTGTGCCCAGAATTCGAAATTTATTACTTGTATCGATGCTTATTCAAAATATTTGGTTATTAAACCAATAGAAGATAAATTTAATATTGAAATAAAGGTTCTAGAATTGTTGATGGTGTTTCCATTTGTGAAAGCAATAATGCTGGACAATGAACCTAGTTTTTCCTCTGCTCAATTTAAATCAGCAATGCAAAGAGCATCAATATCTTTGTATTATAGCGATCCACGCCATAGTACTTCTAATGGACAAGTGGAACGATGTCATTCGACAATCACAGAAATCGTTAGATGCATAAAAGAGGAATATAAATTTTTAAGTTGCCAAGAAATTTTACTTAAAGCTGCGCAAAGGTATAATGATTCGGTTCATTCTACAACCGACAATAAACCAGTGGAAGTATTGTTTAAAAAAATTGATCATTCGGATATTCCTAGCAAATTGGAAAGTAAACAAAAGAAGATGTTGGATTTCCATAATAAAAAGAATTGCAAAAAAAGTATCGAACGGGTGACACAATATATGAAAAAATAATTGGAGAGAGAACTAAGTTGGAACCTCGATACAAAAAACAGACAGTAAAGGAAGACTTAGGTCAAAAAATAATAATAAACAAAAACAATAGAATTGTTCACAAAGATAATATTAAATTTTAATGTGTAATTTCAGTGACATCATGTTTGTTTTATACATCCTGATGATTGCGTTAAGGGTCGTCAAACCCGAAATAATCGACTATACTAGAAATGACTACTTGCTGTTACAGGAGGGTGATTGCCTTGCTTACCGTGAATATGCAGATTTATTTCATATAACTAATTTAACATATTATAATAATATTTTAATGAGGAATTTTTATATTTCAAAGATAAGAAAGAAGAAATAGACTTCAAAATAAATTTAGAAATAAAGGGTGTAGCCGGGTTTTCATGTAAAAAGTGCCCCCAACGATATTGAATATCCTTAAATGAGGTTCGATAGCCTTTGATTATTTTTGTATACTTAGTTTTCCGATATCGGCAATATTAAGGAAGATAAAGCGACAAACACGTTTGTGTTTTTAGTTTTTTATTTTTTTCTGCTCACTGAGTTGAAAAAAAGTTGTGATGAAAAAATCTTTTATTTTCTTAAAATTCATATCTATCTTTAAAAATTTTTAAAACATTTTTTCGGTCAAAAATTCTATCAAAAATTTGTTTTTTAGGATTTTAATTGATGCTTTTACCATGATACTTTAAAGATACACCTCTAAATTATCACATAGTGTGAAGGGTGTTATCAGTTTGTCGGAAAGTTTGTAACGCATTAAAGGAGGCATCGGAAACCCCATAAAGTATATATATTATTGATCAGCTCGACGAGACGAATCGATTTAGCCATGTCCGTCTTTCTGTCTGTCTGTTGCAATGCGTTTTTCTCGGAAAGTTTAAAAGATATTGACCTGAAACTTTAAACTTAAGCTTTTTGTGTTCCTAGGCAGTTTGTATCTCAGAACCAAGGCGCCACGCTCACTTTTAGATACAGCTCCCATACAAACTTACCATTTTTTTCGATTTTTTTGTATGAAAATAGTTATTTTTTATGAATGTCTTGACTACAAATCGGGTAAAAACACTTTTAACCCAATATTCATCCATCCAATATCAGAAGAAAGGTGCCACGCCCATTTTTAGATATAGCCCCCATGCAAACTTACCATTTTTTTCTATTTTTTGTATGAAAATTGTTATTATTTGTAAATGTATTTACTACAAATATGGATAAAAGCACTTTAATGACATCCAATTTCAAAAGAAAGGTGCCACGCCCATTTTTTGATACGGCCCCATACAAACCAAGCGCCCAATTTTCAGATTTTGTATGAAAATAGTTCTTATTTATGAATATATTCATTCCAATCTGTGTAAAATCACTTCTACTATTATCCTATGAATATGCTTCCGATATGACAAGGATAGAGCCACTATAACATATAGTCCCATACAAACTCACCTTCTATTTTTTTATTTTTCAAGAAAATTAATAAAGTTTCGTGTGGCGGGTATTTGAGCTTCGGTGCTTCCGAAGTTAACGTTCTTGCTGGTTTCTTTTAATAAAGAATTAAAACTAAAATAAAAAAATAAAAAACTGTTCTGTCGGTTTTTTGTGCAAAGAAAATAAAAGTTAACAAGAAAAACGTTAACTTCGGTGGAACCGAAGCAGAAATACCCGTTACACAACACTTTTAATAGTTTATATGTTCACCAGGTGCTTAGATTATATTTCACGATGAATTTGGTCAAATTTGTATGGAGGCTTTATGTTATATTTGCCCGATCCTTACCATATCGAAAGTGTTCACTTAGGTGGACATTGGAATTGATTTTACCACATTTAATTGAATTCATTCAGAAATAATAAATGTTTTCATATAAAAACTCGAAAATGGACGGTAAGTTTGTATGGAGGCTATACATATATATATGACATTGGATGACATAAAAAGTGTTCTTACCCTATTTGGATTAAATATATTCATAAATAATACGTATTTTCATACAAAAAATCGAAAAAAGTGGTAAGTTTGTATGGGGGCTATATCTGAAAATATTCGTGGCAACATTCTTTTGATATTGGATGCCATTAGAAGTATTTTTACCCTATATTATAGTAAAAGCATTCATAAATAATAACTATTTTCATACAAAAAGTCGAAAAAAGTATGGGGGCTATATCTAAAAATGGGCGTGGCACCTTGGTTCTGGTATACAAACTAACTAGTAGCACAAAAAGCTTAAGTTTCGAATTTCAGTTGTAGTTTCAAGTATCTTTAAAACTTTTCGAGTAACAGTCATTGCAACAGACAGACGGACAGACAGACGGACATGCCTAAATCGATTCGTCTCATCGAGCTGATCAATAATATATATACTTTATGGGGTCTCCGATGTCTCCTTCAATGCGTTGCAAACTTTCGGACAAACTGGATATACCCGTTTCACACTTTGTGTAACGGGTATAAAAATCTGTCCTGTCGGTTTTTTTCTTTTAATAAAGAATTAAAAAATAAAATAAAAATAGAAAAACTGTTCTGTCGGTTTTTTGTGAAAGTGAAAATAATCATTAAACAGAACACACATTTTTTTGTGTTATTTGTGAAAGTTTTTATATGGAAAAGTCTAAAATTCCATATGAAAAACTAAAATATTGTGAACTGTCTCAAAGTGACGCACACAATACAAATAAGTGCCCTTCATTAAAAAAGGGAAAATAAAAAAAACACAAACAGAAATTAATCCTTGATTACCTTAATCAGTAATCTTAAAAGTGGAATAGTTTAGATTAATTTATAATAAAACTTCATAACAAAATAAAAAAAATGTACAATCATCTTTACATTCCAACATCTTTAATATCAAAAGAAGGAAGGAAGGAAGACCCCCACACAGGAGGTTAAGTAAGAATTATCTTAAAATAATTATAAAGATTGTATCATCAAATTTTTGTGAAGTGAAAAAAATTGTAAATTGTTTTATAAAAATTTTGAGTTAAAATATAAGAAAATCAAAATGAGTAATCCAACTAATTCTAATGGCTCAGCCACTCCTGGCGTTTCGTCTAACGTTAATACTCGCTCGACTACCGACTTGACTGTAGACTTAATAACGTGAATAGCCCAAAATACTTTGACTTTGAGGAATGAGGTTGAATCGTTAAAAGCTCAGTTAGAATCTACTAATTCAACAGGAGTTGTAGAATATGAGAAACAGGAGATAGATTTACTAATTTTTGATACAACTCCATTAGATATAAAAAAATCTTTGCCAGATTTTGATGGCAAGAGTAACTCATATGTGAGCTGGCGCGAAGAAGCCCAGAACACTATGATGTTATATACTAAAGGTAGCAAGACATACTTTTTTCTCTCTGCCTTTTATTCTTCGTAACAAAGTCACTCCGGCCCCCAATGACCAATTAACTAATCATGGAACTGTTCTAAATCTCGACGCCATCATTGCTCGTCTTGATTTCGCGTACCGCGGACACTGCATATTTTGGAGGAAGAACTCAGCATACTCCAGCAGGGCAATTTAACAGTGGTTGATTTTTACAATCTAGTCAATAAGAAGTTGACACTTTTGGTTAATAAGATGATAATGAGTTACGGTACAAATACCGATCAAACTAATATTAAAAATGAGGAAAATAGACAAAAGGCCTTGCGAATTTTTATAAGTGGATTGAAATCGCCACTCTCTAATATTCTATTTTCATTGAGTCCACCTGATTTGCCAAACGTTTTGGCAACGGTTTAGGAATCGCAATCTAATGACGAAAGAGCACATTTTGCTCAATTTTACTATCAAGGAAAGAAGAGTGCGAATTCTCCATCTTATAACAAAAAAGGCCAAGGTCAAAATAATTTACGTTATCCTAATGCGGATTCAAAAATAATAATGCAGAAAAAATAGTCGTCAACAAAACAACGAGTATGATAAACCTCGTCAAAGTCCTAAACCGGAACCAAAGGAGGTGGATAGCGAATACAGTAATCCTAAACCTTCCAACATGAACCACTCGAAAACTGAGGCCGTTGAAAAAATAACATTAAACACCGTTTTAATAAAAGGCAAGGTAACGATTCTCAAACCAATCAGCCGCAACACAAATCGCAAAAACTTAAAACAATTGATCAAGATACTGAGTCCGATACTCAATCGACTCGTACCAACAACATTCATGAGAACCATTTTTTTAGGAGAAACAAAGTAGGATTACCCTACATTCTCAAAATCGACTTAAAAACTGGAATAAAATATAAAACCACACATGTTTGAACTGTCATGCGGCACAGCCGTGTTTTTCAATCGCTCCGTGCTTTCGCTAATCAGTAAATAAACTTATAAAAATTAAATACTTAAAAGTTAAAGTGCTTAATTTAAAACATTGCCTTTACTGCAAAACTGAAACAAAAAAAAAAAAATATAATAAAACAAAAACAATTAATAAAAAAATGATGAGCGAACAAAACCAAAAAATTCAGAGGCTGCGAGAATTGCATATTTTTCGTTTGTATCGCCATGCAACAACAAAAAACCATTCATCAAACTCCAACTTGTCTGTTACACCAGAGCCGTCAGCTAATTCTTCTCCATCTTTATGTCAAAGTAACATGTCATGGAGCGCTCAATGCATCACGCCGACTACTCCACTGCCTCCTATCGAACCAAGTGGATATACAACATCGACAGCTTCTGCGCCAATAACAACAAAAGTATTTTCATCAACTGCCTCAATCACGTCATCTTCATCCTCATTGGTCACGCCAATTCAAAAATCACCTCATATTAATGTACAGTACGTCAACAACAATAAAAACAACAACGATGTACCTTCGACTTCTTCAATTGTTTTACCAGAAAACGTTACTTCTCCAAAAACAACCAATGGAAAGCACATACACACAAATCAGCCGTTAAAGTTGAAAAGGAACAGAGAAACACATTCTCCAAGTACGCTAAACCCAACAAAACAACAATAACACAAAAAACCAAAGAACAAAACACAAACAACATTACAAAATTATTGGCTCAGCGAACCAAACAAATCAAATCGATTCGAACTGTTAGCAGATGACAGCTCAACTATTGCCAAAGGTAAATAAACCACCTCCAATTTATATTCAAGGGTGTCGGCCAGATTAAAAGTTTTATATAATGCCCTTAAGAAGTGGCTCAAAAAAACTTTGAATTGAAAGCGTTAGCTAACAACGCTGTAAGAGTGCAGGCCACAGATTCTACTTTTTATAAAAATATTATAAATATGTTGAAACAGAAAGAAACCAAATACTATACGTATAAAGCTAAGGAAGATAGAAACTTCAAAGTCATTTTACGAAATATGCATCCTTCAGCTGATATTGAAGAAATTAAAGCTGAACTTCAAGAGTTAGGCTCACAATGTTAAAACATATTTATAATATTCAACAACGAACCACAAAGGTTCTCTCTTCCATTATTTTCAATTGAACTTCAAAGCGAAGAAAACAATAAAGATGTATATAAAATTTCACATCTTCTACAGACAAAAATTTCATTCGAGGCACCTCATATTAAACGCGCACTATCCCAATGTGCAAATTGTCAGAAGTATGGGCATACCAAAATTATTGCACAAGAGATCCAGTTTGTGTTTAATGCGCTGGTTCCCATCAACAATAAATTGCACTCTATCTAACAAAAAAAAGGGCCAGCCCAAATGCGTGGTAATCCCTGCTAACTATAAAGGGCTGCGAAGTTTATAAAGCACTAAAGGTTAACCGCTTCCCCCGCCTTAGGAAAAAAAATTCCCAAAAAAAAATAAAAAGGGTTTGTTCCCTCCCCCTTTAATTTTTAATTTAGTGACACCTCCATAAGTTTTTGTCCAAATTGTTGGTGAAATAAGTCTAATACTCCAATGTCAACAAACCATCCCTTCCCAACTTATTCAACCCGGAACACAACCCACTCTTCTATCTTCAAATTACTTACCACCTAACATAGATTCCCTTAAAAACCCTTTCCCATCCAACCCAATTCCCACAAAAACAAAATAAAAAGAACTAAAACTTATGATGTATCCAAGACAAATTCGTAGATATGTGCTCAGATACACAAGATTATATTCTGGGATGGTAAAGGGCTGGGGGCCACCTTATATATGCTACTAGAACTAAAGCACTTCCCTTATGAAAATAATATTGATCTGGCACTAATTTCAGAAACACATTTTACATCTAAACATTTTCTGAAGATAACAGGCTATACTTTATATAATACAAATCACCCAGACGGCACAGAGCATGAGGGTTCAGCTATTGTAATTAAAAAATAAAATTAAATACTATGACGTTGAACATTGTAGTCAAGATTATATTCTAGCACTATTATTCATGTGCAAGATAGAAATGGGCCCCTAACAATTTCAGCATTGTACACTCCGTCTCGACACAATGTCTCATAAGCTCAATATAACACATACTTTAAATCTTTAGTGCCTAGACTTATTGCTGCTGGTGATTTTAATGAAAAAACATAGCCTGGGGCTCAAGACTTACCAACAAAAAAGGTAAAATTCTTTTAGAAACAATTTATACCAATAATGCCAAATATATTTTAACAGGCGAGCCTACCTACTGGCCATCAGACCCGCGCAAAGTGCCAGATCTTATTGATTTCTGTGTTACATATTAAAAATGTAAATATTAATAACTTTTCTATAAAGTCGCGCCTTGAGTTATCTTCAGATCACTCACCAGTTCAACTCGATTACATCGAAACGTTTGCCACAAACAAGTCGACGCCCAGCCTCTATAACCCAAAAACAGATTGGCAAGCGTACAAAGAACTCCTTAACTTATACTTACGTTTGGACATTGCTCTAAAATCTCCAAATGACATAGAGAGCTCCGTAATTTATTTTAATGATGCCGTAGCTGAAGCGGCAATTTACTCTACTCCGCATTTAATTCAAAGGGATACTTAAACCTTTTTACACCTGCTTCAATTCGAAACCAAATAGAGAAGAAACGAAGACTTGGGAAAATCTGGCAAACTACTAGAAGTCCCGAAGATAAAAAGAGTCTTAATCGGGCAATAAGGGATCTAAAATTAAAGCTCAATCAGAATAAAAATAAAAATATAGAAAATTATTTGACTAATTTAAGCCCAACCAGAGACACAAACTTTTCTCTATGGAAAGCCACTAAAAAAACTCAGAAAATCGACAACCTTTACCGCACCATTAAGGAAACCAGAGTAAGTATTGCTGCATTGCCGTTATTTTAGCGAAACTTTTGACTTTTGTTTATAGTCCCAAGACCCATCTTCAGTGTCTAGCTCATTACCCGCGCGCACAAATTCAAACTAAATGAAATTCATTGGTTCTAAGTAGTCCCGGTCTCATCTACTTCTTTTTCTTGTTTGTTACTAATAGAGATAATATAAATACTTACGTTTGGAAGTTAAGATCATACTGTAAGTTTTCTACATTTTTCATATCTCTTTTTGAACCAGGTAAAACATTATCTAAGTCAGAAAAAACTTTTGCAGTTAGATTGTCGTCATACTGAAAAAGAATAAATTATTTATATTAAAAAATATAAACTTAACAAGAGAAATTTAAAATGGAATATTAAAATTTATTTTAGGCAAAATACCACTAATATTCGGCAAAACGAAGACATTTGTCTCCAATATAAAATTTTTGTCATTTGGGGATTGATTGATTCTGGCTCTGAAGGTTTGTTCATTACCGAATAACTTCAGAAGCAGCTTTTTAGTCAAATGTCGAAGAGTCTTAAACTCTTAAAAAGCCGCTCAAGTAAATAGAATGAGCAAGCTGCGTATACAATTGTATATGTCGCTTTGACATCGACATAGTCAGAAACATCCAATACAAAATGCTGTTCTGAGCAGGTCACCTGTGTCGCATGGACACAGAAGCTCCAGCAAGAAAAGTTTGGAAGCAAAACTTGAATCAAATCGGAGGGGCGCGGCAGAGATGACGTCCGCCGCTGCGTTGGGAGGACCAGGTCCTAGATGACATCCGCAGGATCGGTATCCCGAGATGGTATATGGAGGCACTGGATTACAACCGCTGGTGCTAAATCTTACGTGATGCCAAGGCCGATGATCTTCTGTAGTGCCACTTATATATACAGAGTTTTCCATTTCGGGCTTCCGAAAGTATGCAGCCCTACGCTGACAACCGTTTCACATCGTTTTAGCATCGCACAACGTGTTAATTTTGTTAAATTATACTATAAAAATGATGAAAAACCGGTGTTTTTCGAGCATTACGAACAGATTTTGGTCGTCATGGACGGCCTACACAGCACACAATTGCTAATGTAGTGCGTAAATTCGAACAAACTGGATCCGTAGTGGATATTGTGAGACCTGTGCATCATCGTAATGTGCGTTCGGCCGAAAATATTGCTGCTGTTGCTGCCAGTGTGGAGGATGATCCGAATGTTTCGATTCCACGGCGTGCTCAGCAATTGGGATTGTCAAACACATCATTGTGGCGAATTTTGCATTTGGTCTTGCACCTACATCCATATAAAGTCCAACTGGTACAAAAATTAGAGAGTGGTGACCATGGAATGCGTCGGGCATACGTCGATTGGGTGAACGAACAACAGCAGCAAAATGTTGAATTTTTCGCATCAAATTTTCTTCTGCGATGAGGCACATTTCGAGCTCGGTGGATATGTGAACACCCGAAATTTTCCGTATATGGGGCTCAGAAAATCCACATGTGATTGTTGAGAGGCCATTGCATCCGCCAAAAGTCACTGCTTGGTGCGCATTATGGTCTGGAGGGGGTCATCGGGCCGTATTTCTTTGAAAATGACGACGGCGAGACGGTAACTGTGAATGGTGAGCGCTATGGCCGCATGTTAACCGATTTTTTGGCCACAAATTGAAGATATGGATACGGATGACATGTGGTTTCAGCAGGACGGCGCCACGTGCCACACAACACGACCGAACATGTCCATATTGCGAACGAAATTTGAGGGACGCATAATTTCGCGTTTTGGTGATACCAATTGGCCGTCCAGATCATGCGATTTGAACCCGTTAGACTTTTTTTTTGTGGGGCTATGCGAAAGACCGTGTCTATGCCACCCCTCCGCAAACTCTTCAACATTTGAAAGACAACATATGTGCCCCATATGTGCCGAAAAGTCATCGAAAATTACCTGTTCCGGATCAAGGTGTGCGAGGAAGCCCTACATAGTATAAAACAAAGTCGCTTTTCTGTCCCTATATCCCTATATATGCTTAAATCTTTAAATCTACGCAACTGGTTTTTTAATAGGTAGAGTGATTGAAGAGGAATATATTTTGGAAAATTTTGACCCGGAGCCTTATGGGGGCCTTGAAACTGGAAGAGCCAATTATTTGGAACCAAAAGACGTTAAAAAAAGATGATTTATTTTTGTTTTTTTAGAATTCAGGTGAGCAACAAAACTGGATTTTGGAAAATTTTGACCCGGGGCCTAATGGGGGCCTTGAAACCGGAAAAACCATATCTTTGGAATGAATAGACGTACAGACTTGAAAAACAGGGCTCATTTGAAAGATGGTTTAAAAACATTTTGGTGTTCTAAGTGTTCAAGGGATTTCCGAAATTTGGAGCCATATGTGGACCCAATATAGATGTTTTGACCAATTTTTTTATTTATATATTGGTGAGCACTTAGACGGGATTTTAGAAAATTTTGAACCGAGGTCTATTGGGATCCTTCAAAAAAAAGTCATATATTTGGATTGAAAAGACGTAGAGACTTGAAACTGGGCGCATTTGAATAATGGTTAGTAGTGTTTAGGGGATTTCCAAAATTTGAACCCAAATTTTTTTGAACAATTTATATTTAGCTACTAAGCAGAAAAAAAGCGTGAGTAAAGCCGCGGATACATGCTAGTTATATATAAAGTAAAATAAGCATAATAGCACAACTAAATAGCACATAACAAAAAAGTATGATAGCAGGGCTTCAATTTTATTGGTTTTTTGAACCAATTTTAAACTGAAGATTTGTCATGGTTTAAGAAGCGTTTGTACCACATTTGAAGCCATTCGCTTTATAAAAACATTTTTCTTCTTATAAGAACTTGACAACATGTTGTACTTTTGTATGGGAGCTATAATTAAAAGTGGGCGTGGCACATTTTATCATAGAAAGTACACAGGAGCTAGAATAGCTGAAGTTTAAAACTTCAGCTTAATATCTTAAAACTGAGCGAATAAATCGCGCAGCAACAAACAGACAGATGGACATGGCCAAATCGATTCGTCTCTTCGAGGTGATCAAGAATATATATACTTTATAGGGTCTACGATGCCTACTTTAATGCGTTACAAACTTTCCGACAAACTGTATATACCTGTTTTACACTATGTATAACAAGGTATAAAAAGGATAAATATAAGTTTTTAGTGCGTGATAATTGACTTATATACATGAAAAAGTCTGTTGTTTATGCGAAACGAATACTACATTCGGTATTTTTTTAAAAACTTTTTTCAACCCAAACAATACTTTTACATGCTGCTGATAAATATAGCAACTACGACAAATAGGTGCGTTCTCAGTATATTGTCATCACCGCACTGTGAACACTAAATTTTTCTCTCTTACAAATTCAGTTCTCTTCATAGGAGCAGGCAATTTGTGTTCGGAAAAGTTAGAGCACATTTTACACAAATTATCAAATTTCATATGAAAAGTACTAGGGTTTATAAAAACTCGAATTATGAAACTTCGAATATATGATACTGTTTCAATTGTTTGAAAATTAGAAGTCAAAATTCATCTTTATCCATCCATTAAAACGCTTCTTAGTTTGCAGTTTTACTATAGTAATAATTTCAGCTTCGTATCTTCAGCCGATCGGGCTGTAGTCCTGCCCCACCAATGTCAGTCAATCAGGTTAAAGATAAAGATATAGATATATATATATATATATATATATATATATATATATATATATATATAAATATATATGTATATATATATATATATATATATATATATATTTGGTTAACATGTAGATATAACAAATTGCATTTGTCTAGTTCAATTATTTGTAAAAATATCACGAATTCGTTTCGGTTCGTTTAGATGGTAACACGACCACTACCCATTTTTCTCGGTGTCGTTAAATGTATATCATTTTTGTTGTTCAATTATTTAAAAAATAATAAGCACTTTTTGGTGGCTTTTACGAGGCCACGCCCACCTCTTATTTAACTTTACTAGATCCCAGTAACATGTGTATCAAACTTAATTAGTCTCAAATATTTGTCGATTCTATTGTGGCCACGCCCACCACCAATTTTCTAAAACTACATAAATCCTGTCTTGTAAGTTGGACCCAAAATACACATTTACAAAATTTCATTAAAATTTGTTGATTTTATTGGGAAATATTAGACGAATTTAAGATGTTTCTATTGAGGCCACGCCCTCACACCACTTAAGGAATGAAAAGTAGATTACGACCGATCTGAGGCCTTCAAAATGTTTTAATTATGATTTATTTTAGATGTGGTCAAAAAGTAACAGAAAATAAAAATGCAGTAAATGAAAAATGGAAAGCAACAAGGATAACGCTGTTTGATCGTAAGCGGAACTTTATGATGGTTAGAATTTTTTTCGGCAAGCTCGATGGATTTCCGAAATTTAGACCTGGGACCCATTGGTGGACCCAAAGCAGAATTTTGATCAATTCTTTTATATTTTTAAATTTCAGGTGAACACTTAAACGTGATTTCGCATTTGAAAGATGGTTAGAAAATAAATATATTAAGCGTGTTCAAGGGATTTCGAAATTTGGACCTGGTGGTCCCAAAAGTAGTTATTTTGACTAATTTAGATTTAGTCGACAAGTAGGGGAGAAAAAAACGCCAGCGGGGTCGCTTGTGCATACTAGTACTAATTTTGACACAGCATGTGTTGAGGTTCGGACTCGTTTTTTATCTACTTTATATGTTGATAACATATCTGTATTACAAATATATAATTTTTTCGCATTACCCTTGCCCCTACTGCTGCGCTACCTGCAGGCCGCCAGCTCAACACTCGCGAGTGTTCCCAAGGGGAACCGCAGTCGCATGTGAACCACGCACTATGGGAAATTTTACCAGTTTGTGAAGCCAAACCCCATTTTTTGAAAGTCGCCAATTTAAAAAGATTGTTCTTCCATGTTGCGTACCTGAAATCACAATAGATGGCGCCACTACGAAGATATCAGCTGATAAACACAGCTATTGCAATTACAAAAGAGCTTGCTTTTAAATTTAACAGTTTTGTTATCAATTTGAATGTGTCAAAAAGTTAAATATTACATTAAAATTACAAAAATTTTATGAGTTCGAATCAGTGTGGATTGTATTAGGTGTTTGTGAGTGTCAAATGTAGAAATTAATCAGTGCTGTCCCCTTAATAATGTAAAAGTGTAAGTAGTCTAACAAACGAAAAATTTTTATTGAGTGTCACTTTTAAAAAGGGCATACAAAATGAGTCCAGAGGAGTCCATTCATGAAAAATATTGTGTGTTGTAAAGTATTTAATTCTCGTTCAAATGATTCTAATTAAAAAATCACTATTAACCACTATGCGTGAAATTGAAATTTTTAGGACAGTTCATATACTTTGTTACAAACAACAAAAATATATGATAACAACAAAAATACAACAACAACAAAAATACTACAACAACAAAATTTTTCACAGCAACGAACTAATTTAAGTTTGTCATCTACCACACGCTGACAGCAAACAAGCAGCAGATAATCTATTCTATTTTAGAATAAGTAATCAACACTTTAACCTTTCTTGTAAACTGTTGTTCAAGTATGAACATCGGAATTGGTTTATCTGTTTATACTTATTCAATACGCGATAAGAATAGTCAATATATCCCGCAGCGACAATATTTTTAAACACACACAGAAGTCACAGAAGAACATTTTACGATCGTGCTAAGTGATGCTCAGCACTTAAGTAGCAATGCGATGACTCTTGACTTCTGCACACATGATTAACTCTACGCCTAAAATAGATAAGTTATTTTTATAGTCATATTCATTGTAAACATACACATAATATAATTTTACACATACAGTCCCTTTATTTTGAAATGTTAAATAGTATATAAGGCAAACATTTTTTTTTTTTTATTTATTTATTTATTTATTTATTATAATTTAGCAACTAGCGTATAAAAATAAAGATAATGCTTATACTACTTATTTAAACATTAATATAATTTAGAGCATTTTTAATTAAATTTAATGGGAGGCCTGGAGAGACAAGATTTAACTGGTAAACGCTATTATATGTAGCACACAAAACTCGGAAAAGATTATTGCATGCGTAATTTGTTGTGCAAGTATGTAGGTGCAGTAGAGAATAATTTCTCGTTATACGGGAAGGAATAGTAAAATTTAGCAATTTTAATAAGAAGGGTGAATCAATATCACCATCTATTAGCTTCTGGATGAATATAACACCAAGCGTATTTCTGCGTTGTTCAAGTGTTGGTAGATTTATTAAGTTAAGTCGATGCGTATAAGGTGGTAAATTAATATGTGTACTCCAACCGAGATTTCGTAAGGCAAAAAGAAGAAACTGTTTTTGTACTGATTCCAACTGTATTTTATACGTAGTATATTGCGGATTCCAAACACAAGAGGCATACTCAAGTATTGGGCGAACTAATGAGGTGAATAACAGTTTAGTTATATACGGGTCATTAAATTCTTTTGACCAACTGTGACGGTCGGCAATGTGTTATTTTTTTTTTTTTTTTTGTATATAAATTTAAAATTTTATTTATTTTTGAAATATATGCATAGGCAAATTATTGTTTCTTTTAAAATTAACAGACAAACAGTGTTATCAATTAATCCCGATAATCGTTCCGATTAAAAAGTATTGATAACGGCGTTAAATTGCCCACCCACGATTTGATCGGCGTTAACAGCAACTCTGTTTGATCTAAACATCGTGGTTCAGCCTATCATTCGGATTTCCGCTAAAAACCTTACCAAGTGCAGTTGCAGATGCAGAAAATAAAAAATCAATCTATTTAAATCATATTTAAATAACACACAACGAAGAAGAACAATAAAACAAAAGATTTAACATAATAATATTTGTTTGCTGCAATTAAATTTTATCAGCAAAGTGAATAATTTTTGTTTGCTTGTGATGCAACGGTCTTATTATAGACGCTAGCGTATATTGCAGAGTGTCACCATTGTTATTGCATCCCGGTCTGGAGTCAATTGGCTGTAAAGATCTACGACTCCAGCCGGCATTTTTTTAAGCACACGTGAGATTTGCAGCGCACTCTACTTGAAGGTTATCTTTGCGGCTACAACACCTGGCCAATCACCTGCAATACATATATTGAATGGATAAACCAAATTAATATTTATATTTATTGGTGTCGCTCAGTGCTGCTTTTAAGTTGTTAAAACACCTTATTGATAGGAGAAATTTTGAAAATTTAAAAAAGTTATTAAATTAAATTTGGGATGTGCTATAATACCTAATTAACTTAAGCAGCATATGTATAAAAAACAAATTTGCAATGATTACAGCATTCTAAACAAATTAATTTTTATGTAATTCAGTATTGATAACTAAATGTTTTAATGTAAAACGAAATCTATGTAAATACGGTTAATAATGTTTTCTTTAACTTTTGTATTTTGAAAAAAAAATAATTATTATGTATTAATTTCTAAAAAGTTTATAAAAACAAAAATGTTAAGTAATGAAAGATATCAAGAAGAGCAAGCCAGAGCATTTTGTAACATTTTTTTTTTACAGCTATTTGCTTCACCGGCAGCGACGAAGGCCTTCGACGATGCATGTGCAGTAAGTTGTAACAAAAACATATTTTTTTATTAGTATCATTCTTTTTTAATGGCTCAGAATATATGCATTACTTATCTATTTATACATATATATTTTCTTTGATTATTGTATTATTCTAATTTTTTTTATAACGCGATACAACTGTATTAGCTTAAATAATTTGTTTGTTTAATGTGACTTTTGTATAGCTTCAATTTTTTTTTAATATTTGAAATAGATTTGCTTAATAATTCTAATATGAAATCGGAGTAATATTTTTTTTATTTAAGGAAAATGCCGTAAATTAACTTTGATGTCTGTTTTTGGGCTATTGTTTAATTGTGGTTTTGAGATACGATAGCATGGTAGGGCGGGTAATACACAGCATTACACCTGGCTGTTGTTGAACAGTTTAGCTCAATTTGATTTTTAACATCTCCATTGGCTTGATCAGCACAATCTCTTGTAAGAACGAATGTTTTTTTAATTCGAAGAAAAGATCCCCCCATCCGGCGAGTCCTAGCCGAAAACTCCCCTAGTGCTGATCACAAACCAACTTCGAAAAGAAACTAAAGATGATATGATTAATTTTATATTATTCTAGCAGTTCATCATTACACAACGTTTAATAAAGCCAAGCAATCCCATAGCCTTATTACAAACTATATCAATGTGAGAAAAAAAAACAAGCTTTTGGTCGAAAAGAACACCAAGATCATTAATCGAAGAAACACGCTGCAGTGCAACATTTTCCAAAAAATATTCTATTATATAAGGGTTTCTACGGCAAAAAGTCATTACTTTGCATTTAGCGGAATTCAAAAACAAACCATTTCTCAGACACCAGAGATAAAGAGCATTTAGATCTGTTTGCAATTGTTCATGGGCAACCGAGTTATTGTAGCTGAAACACAGCTTAACGTCGTCCGCAAACATTAATGTATGGCTAAAAGATATAATATCTGGGAGGTCGTTAATGAAAAGTACGAATAGTAGAGGCCCTAAGTGACTACCCTGAGGCACACCCGAAAGAACTTCAAAAACATTTGACATAGTGTTGTCAAATACTACTCGTTGTGTTCGACATGTTAAATATGATGAAATCCATTTTATTAAGGCTGTAGGAAATCCTAGACGCTCAAGTTTGTAGAGCAATAGCTGATGATTTACGCAATCAAACGCTTTACTAAAATCAGTGTAAATTACGTCAGTTTGTAAGCCTTTAGTAAAGCCAAGGTTAATTAACGAAGTTAGTTCTAATAAATTAGTAGAAACCGACCTTTTTTAAGGAAACCATGCTGAGCAGAGTCAAAAATAGACTTACAAGAAAATTGCAATTGTTCAGTAATAATCTTTTCAAAAAGCTTTGGTATTGCGCATAACTTTGCAATTCCTCTATAACTCGTTACATCCGATTTACTACCTTTCTTGTGGAGGGAATTATAAAGGACTCTTTCCAAATTTTAGGTACAGTTGATTCTTTGAGCGATAACTGAAACAGATATAGCAAAGGATCGCATAAAGCAATAGCACACATTTTAAGAATACAAGATGGTACATTATCGGGTCCAGAAGAATAACTAAGTTTCAGAGACGTCAAATGCTTAAGTAATGACTCTTTACATATGATAGGATTAATTATAGAATGTAAATTTGGATTAGAAATGCTAACCCCACTTAGAGGATAAAAAGTAGATGAATAGACAGATTGAAAAAAATTTGCAAATAAATTTGATGCTTCTACAGAAGAATTTGCGGTGACGTTATTAAAAAACATATTTGATGGAAAACTAGACGATTTTCGCTTAGAATTTTCAAAGTCATAAAAGATTTTTGATCACTACGTATATTGCTTTTGATTTTTGCCAAGTAATTATTGTATGACCTTCTATTTTCTGTTTGAAAATTTGACCGAGCTACAGCGTATTTTGCATAATTTTGACTTGTTTTCGACTTTATGTATCGCTTGTAACATCGTGACTTTACGTTTTTAAACGGCATAAATGGCGAGTGAACCATTTTGGATTAGAAGGAAGTACTTTGTATGTAATTAGGAACACATTCATCAAAAAAGTGAGATAAAACCTCATAAGGACGTGTTGCAGGCACTATCAATATCAAGATTAGAAAACAGATACGACCAGTCCAGTGCGGAACAAAGAGTATTTAGCTTAGTAAAGTCTGACTTACTAAAGCAGCGACGAATTGATACAGATCTACGTGGTCTGATTGCAGAGTTAGTAATATCAAATAAATCTAAATATACTGAAGGAATCATGGATGAAGAGTTGTCACAAATTAACCAAGACACTCTAGGAAGATTAAAATCACCAAAAATAATGAGATAATCATTTGAATTTAATGATTTTGAAATGGAATTAATAGCAGAAGAATGAAGTTGATAAACGCTAACATCAGATGCTGGCGGTATGTAAGAGCATGTGACAAATAATCTACAGCTCTGAAGACGAATAACAACGCATATGAATTTAATTTCAGATGTAACATTGTGAAACAATTCTGATGTAAAACAAGACTTTACCGATATTAATACTCCACCACCTTTTGAATAAAGTATCATTTGAATTTTTGACATAACACAACACGGTTGTTATCTATTTAAATGTTCATGTTTTCAGCCAAATACTAAGTTTCAAGTGCTTAGTGTTTGAATTCAGTAGTTATCTCACAAAGCAATTAAATTGCATTCCAAGCCTATATGCTTGTGTGTGTACCAAAATTTCTTTTGCTCCCTGTCTGATTTACATACAAGGACGTAACCTCAAATTTTCCGATGCAGAATTTTCCGTCTGTCTGTCTGTAGTTACACGTTTCATATGCTCAGTTTTAAAGATATTGAGATGAAATTCAAAACTTAAGCTGTTCTCAGTACTAGGCATTCAATGTAATAAAACCAAATGGTTTATTTTGCGTCAAATACAGTAAAAAGACTTCTAATATTAGCCTATGCTTAGAAAATGACCCTTGGTTGAGGTGGGATCACTATAACATATATGCCTAATAGAAATGTAGGTCTAATTTTTATGTATATAAATAAAATTTAATTTATGAAGCGATTTATTTCGAATACTTCTTGTAGCAACATAAGATGACAAAAGGAAACATGATTAAAGTAGGCTCATTGTAGCGCATAGCCCCTTTCCAAACCAAACGCTCACATTCTTTCAAGAAGAGTTAGTCTTATCCTCGTGTGACAGGTATTTAAGCTTCGGTTCCACCGAAGTTAACGTTTTTCCTTGTTTATTTTATACCTGTTACACTAGTGTAAACAGGTATATTCAGTTTGTCGGAAAGTTTGTAACGCATTAAAGGAGGCATCGTAGACCCCATAAAGTATAAATATTCTTGATCACCTCGACGAGACGAATCGATTTAGCCATGTCCGTCTGTCTGTCCGTCTGTCCATCCGTCCGTCTGTCCGTCTGTCTGTGTGTTGCTGCGCTATTTATTCGCTCAGTTTTAAAGATATTGGGCTGAAATTTTAAACTTAAGCTTTTCTAGGTCCTGTGTAGTTTCTATGTTAAAATCAATGTGCCCCGCCCACTTTTAGGTATAGCTTCCATACAAAAGTACAACATTTTTTCAAGTTCTTTTATGAAAAAAATGTATTTATAAAGCGAATGGCTTCAAATATGGTTAAAATGTTTCTTATACCACGCCAAATCTTCAGTTTAAAATTGGTCCAAATCGGACCGCGAATTCCTAAATTTTTAAGAGTATATTTAATTTGTTTAGTATTTTGAAATAAAATTTAATACAAATGCTGCACACGAAGGTCTATCAACGTCAAATAAATACAAATAAAATATTGTTATAAAAATTTCCTAAAAATAAGTTTATTTTTTAAATAAAATGAACAGTGTCACGCCCCACCGTTATTCTAAGTCTAATACCTAATTGTTATTTAAGCTGAATGAAAAGCAAAACTTATATATTTTGCTTCGTTTTTGAGTTATTAATTTTGGCCTCACAAACTGCTCACGAGGCATCGCGTGCTCCTGATAGGATTTTTGGTATTGGTTATATTTATTATTCAAACAAAAGAAAAAGCCGTTCATTACCCAACGGAATTTTTTAATTCACATGATCTGCTGAGGATGTTACCGCACATACTGAAATTGAAGATAGGTGTGCCAATTATCCTGTTGCGGAACATCAATCAAAAAAAAAAAATGCAACGGCACGCGACTCGCTTACTCGAACGCAAAAGCCAGTGGAAATGTGCTATAACTCAATGGAACTTGACAATATTGATCCAAAATTCATAAAAATAATATAACTTAAAAAACTTAAATTTATCACATATATATTTAATTCTGCACTCACAACTTCCAAGTTTCCTGGCAACTGGAAAAGGCTAAAATTACACCTATACCTGAAGCTAACCACAATTATTGACCATTTCAATTCTGTCGTAATTGTCAAAAGTCTTTGAACAGTTAATACCAAATCAAATAAATTTGTTCTTAGAATAACACTCTTTGCTTTGAAGCAAACAGTCAGAGTTCAGAAAAAATAGATGTTGTACTTCAGCAATAATCAAAATTACTGAGGACATTCGGAAAAATATGGACAATACGGTAAACCATGAAATACTTTTAACAAAATTTAATCGGTTGTATAGCTTTTCGATCACAGCAACAAATTTAATATGTTCGTATCTCAGTGGAAGACGATAATCTGTTGTTACACCTTATGATGCTTCATCAACTAAATGTGGTGTTTCTCAGGGATCGGTACTTGGACCTCTTTTATTTAGTCTTTATGTAAATGAGCTGCCCGGTGTGCTTAGTGAAAGTGAAGTGCATTTGTATGCCGATGATGTTCAATTTTATGTGTATCGTCCTTTAAGTCGTATTAATGAGTGTATTCATGTATAGTATGTAATATCGATCTTCATGCAGTCAATAGTGGGCTAAGAGAAATGCTTTGTGTCTCCATCCTTCCAAATCTAAATGTGTCGTGATTTTTAATAAGAAATTAAACACAACATCGTTCGAGAAAATTTAAATTGAAAATTGCGAAATTGAATATGTCAAGAACGATAATAACCTTGGACTCATTGTTGCAAAAATATATTTGTTACCAAGCCTATTCTATGGAGTTGAAATATTAAGTAACAGTAGTGCTGAGATGCAGCAAAAATTAACTCTAATTTACATACAAAAAATTATTTATACCAAAAAACCCTCCTATTTGTACCATTATTTAAAGTTTGCTCATCCCAGAAGAACACTGAATACTTTCACTCCGAGATGTCAACTAGCAAGCTCTGAAAAACATTTTTTATGTATGCTGTTCGTCTTAGGAAATACCTACTACAACATCTCAAAGCCATTTGTAGTTCCACGCAATTTAAAATTAAACTTAATTTTTATCTTCAATTTTAAAATCCATATTTTCAATTTAACACACATCTAGCTATAAGTAATATACTTTATGTCAAACTTTATATATTGTACTTGTAATCTTTTGTCTATTTTATGTGTCCCTTTGTAAAGTATGATTGTTCTGACCACTTCCTGGCTGTGAGTCGAGGCACCGTCGCACAGCGGGGCAAAAAAGTAGCCGTGGATTTTAAGAGCGCATTTCTTAACCGATTTTTTATATTTTTTTTTTTTTTAAGTAAAGGTAATAAAATTTCACTATTAATAGCTATCGATGTTTTTTTTTGTGTTTAAATGCTTCCAGTTTTTGAGATAATACTTGAAATTAATCCAAAATACCTGGAAGCTGTTCATTTACTGTCCCTTGAAAGTTTGTCACGGGATAGGCTTATTTACCCTTATCGAACAAATTGCAACGAAAATATTTGTTTAAAAAGTTGTTTAATTAATAATAATTTGTTAACTTACGAAAATCACATCAACAAACGTTCATTGGATATAAATTTTTCCAAATTTAACGGCATTGAGTATCTCAACAATGTCCAATTCAAATAAAATACATTTTTAATTAAGCCTATTCCATGAGAAATTGTCAAGGGACAGTAAATGAAACGCTTCAAGGTATTTTGGATAAATTTTAAGTATTATCTCAAAAACTGGAAGCATTCAAACAAAAAAATTTGTTTTTCATTTTTTCCAAGGTTAATAAAAAAAAATGGAACTTTTTATTAAAAAACCCCGATAGCTATTAAAACAGAAATTTTATTACCTTTAATTTAAAAACAAGAAAGAACGCTGAAGTCGAGTATGCTCGACTGCAAGATACCATGTACCCAATCTATATGTACCTTAATATACCTTTTTGTATTGGATTTTCAAACAAAAACTTGAAAAATGAGGGTAAATTAATTTAAATTAAACTAAAATTAAATTAAATAGGAGAGTCTAAGTTTCAATTTTGAAAGCTCTACGGCAGACAGCATGACGGACAGACAGACGGACGGACAGACAGACATAGCTAGTTCGACTCCCCTTTCAATGCTGATCAAGAATATATATACTTTATATGGTCTGTCTAGCCCCATTTTGTGAGTTACATACATTCGCACAAACTTAATATACCCTTTTTCCCTTCGGTACAGGGTATAAAAATCAAGAATTGTAATTTTTTTATACCCGCCACACATAGTGTGTTTGTCGGAAAGCTTGTAACGCATCGGACACCCCCATAAAGTATATATATTATCGGCTCGAAGAGACGAATCGATCTAGTCATGTCCGTCTGTCTGTCTGTCCGTCTGTCTGTCTGCTCCTATGCAGTTTGTATGTCAGAACCAAGCTGCCACGCCCATTCTTAGATATAGCCCCCCATACAAACTTAGCAATTTTTTCCGATTTTTTTTTATGAAAATAGTTATTGTTTATGAATGTATTCAATTCAAATTGGGTAAAAACATTTCTAATGTAATCCAATGTCAAAACTAAGGTTCCACGCCCATTTTTAGGTATTGGCCCAATTCGAATTTTTGCGATTTTTAAATTTTTTATGAATTCTTGACTCTAAACCACCCCATCTCCAAATTTTACCTAAGCCACTGACGATCATTAATAAAATAAACTAAGATGTGGCGGGTATTTCAGCTTCAGTTCTACCGAAGTTAACGTGTTTCCTTGTTAATTTTTTTTTTGTTTAGGCGAAACATATTTTTGTATGGGAAAATTAGAAAATCGATTTCTTAAATTAACCGAATGTGCCTAATGCATTGTTTTAGTGGAGTTGTAATTTACTTGCATTATTTTCTTTCAAATGTAACCGGTTTTGAGGCTCATCGGTTGGATGGTTTCAACATAAAGAGCAGACAAAGAAGCATTTGTACTATTTTATATATATAAAGACTATTTTTATACCCGTTACACGTAGTGTAAATCAGGTAAATTCAGTTTGTCGGAAAGTTTGTGACGCATTAAATGAGGCATCATAGACCCTATAAAGTATATATATTCTTGATCACCTCGAAGAGACGAATCGATTTGACCATGTCCGTCTGTCTGTCCGTCGGTCTGTTTGTTGCTGCGCGATTTATTCGCTCAGTTTTAAAGATATTAAGCTGAAATTTTAAACTTGATCTTTTCTAGGTCCTGTGTACTTTCTATGTTAAAATCAATGTGCCCCGCCCACTTTTAATTATAGCTCCCATACAAAAAGAACAACATTTTGTCAAGTTCTAATAAGAAAACAATGTATACAATGTATAAGTAAAGCGAATGGCTTCAAATATGGTACAAATGCTTCTTATATCATACCAAATCTTCAGTTTAAAATTGGTTCAAATCGGACCGCGAATTTCTAAATTTTAAGAATATTTTTAATTTGTTTAGTATTTTAAAATAAAATTTAATACAAATGCTGCTCACGAAGGTCTTTCAACGTCAGGTATATGTATAAACTTCGGACCAACCGATGTTAACTTTTCTTTTTTTTTTTTTGTAATCAAAAATAACCTAAACCGTTAAGTAAAATTTTTTAACTAGGCCGCGACCACATGACCTATCGCAGGAACGATCACAAGAGACCAAAAATACCTAACTTGTAAATCATCTGATAGAAGCCGAGTTGACTATTACCGACGCCGGTTATACTAGCGACGCTTCATTAAAAGCGAAATTACACGGCGGCGTTTTCATGCTTGGACACTGGTTTGAGCTTGTCGTCGAAAAGTAAAGTGATAAGTGAAAAATTCTAAGGAAATAGTGACAAATAAAAATTTACTGAAACTTTCTAAGTGCGGACGAAGTGAATTTTTTCTAAATTTGGCTTCTAAGTCAATATTTTTCTAAGTACGGGCAAAAAGATTTTTTCAAGATTGACTTCTGAGTTAATCCTTTCTAAGTGTTAACGCAAATTTTGAATTAGTGGTGAATTCATTTCGCCCCCAAAATTGCGCGCTGACGTTACTGAACGTCTTGCTCTTCAAGCCCTCTCACGTGTTGAATATCGACACAGAAGTTAGTTGAAAAACTACAACCACCGCGTACGCAGTATTTTTTTTATACGTTTCGCTTTTTTTCTTTATATTGTTTTCGCGCCTTAATTTATTTTTAAAATAGTTGCGAATTTTCAACAAATTGAGTGCGCCTCTATATTATTTTCAAAAATCAAACCAAACGCGAATTTTATTTAATATCGGTAGCGAGTGTCTTTTTACAGGTACTTTCAGCGATCTAAACTCCCGACTGTGCGTGCTGCTAATCAAAACATTTTGGTCCTTCGAGCCGGATCTATGTACACGCGGAGCGCTTTGAAGCACTAAGTGCGGACGAAGTTAATTTTTCTAAGTTTGACTACTAAGCCAAAACTTTTAAAGTGCGGGCAGAGTGAATTGTTCAAATATTGCCTTCTGAGTCAATATGAATTTTCTAATACTGACTTCTGAGCCAATATTTTCTAAGTACGAGCAAAGTGAATTTTCTAAGATTGACTTCCAAGTCAATATTTTCTAAGTGCAGACGCGAAGCAAATTTTCTAAATTGACTTCTGAGTCAATATTCTGTAAGTGTGCGCGCGAAATAAATCTTCTAAGTCTCTTAGATTGACTACTAAGTCTATATTTCTTTAATTGCTGGTTCTTAGTAAAGTTTTCGAAGACGAAGATTGCGTTAGAACCCAAAATTGGCTGTGAGGCAACTTATCGCTCCGTAATCGTGCAATGCAATCGTTACCATTAAGAAAGTTTTCAGTCAATTCCAGTAGTTCGTAACAATAACCGGTCTTGGTAATAACAAACGACATTTAACATACCCACGTATACAATCACCAACAAAAATAATACTGCACAAGACTTTGGTTAGAGTAAGATATTGTTAAACTAGGATTAAAACGCAATTTACTAATAAATGAATTAAAACTACTTTACTCTTTTAATTAACCTGTGTTCTCAAAATCGTCGAAATTGATCAATTTCTGTAACGAACCCATGGACACCCACGACGAGCGGAACCTTAGCAAAATATTTCGCTGCAATGTATAATATTAATTTTGATCTTAAAATAATTAAATTATTTAACCTAATTTATTTGAACTTATTTATTTAATTATGTACGATTATTATTACTTTTTTTACTTATTATTAGTGGATACCTGGCGTGTGCTACTTCGTTGTACGGGCGTTTCGGCTGCTCTTTCAGTTTTTTTCCATTTCGAATCAGCTGTGTATTGTGCAGTTTCAGTTCTCTTTGATTGCATTTTTTCAATATTTGTTTTTTGTTTTTGTTTTTTTGCTTGCAAGGCTACCAAAATGGGTTGGGGCTTACTCAAAAATATACTAAAACAAGAAAAAGTTAACTTCGGTTGGACCGAAGCTTATATACCTGTTACACATCATTTGACGTGGATAGAAATTCGTGTGAAGCATTTGTATTAAATTTTATCTTAAAATAGTAAACAAATTAAAAATATTCTTAAAAATTTAGAAATTCGTGGTCCGATTTAAACCATCTTCTATCTTCTTCTATCTTCTTCTATCTTCTTCTATCTTCTTCTATCTTCTTCTATCTTCTTCTATCTTCTTCTATCTTCTTCTATCTTCTTCTATCTTCTTCTATCTTCTTCTATCTTCTTCTATCTTCTTCTATCTTCTTCTATCTTCTTCTATCTTCTTCTATCTTCTTCTATCTTCTTCTATCTTCTTCTATCTTCTTCTATCTTCTTCTATCTTCTTCTATCTTCTTCTATCTTCTTCTATCTTCTTCTATCTTCTTCTATCTTCTTCTATCTTCTTCTATCTTCTTCTATCTTCTTCTATCTTCTTCTATCTTCTTCTATCTTCTTCTATCTTCTTCTATCTTCTTCTATCTTCTTCTATCTTCTTCTATCTTCTTCTATCTTCTTCTATCTTCTTCTATCTTCTTCTATCTTCTTCTATCTTCTTCTATCTTCTTCTATCTTCTTCTATCTTCTTCTATCTTCTTCTATCTTCTTCTATCTTCTTCTATCTTCTTCTATCTTCTTCTATCTTCTTCTATCTTCTATCTTCTATCTTCTATCTTCTATCTTCTATCTTCTATCTTCTATCTTCTATCTTCTATCTTCTATCTTCTATCTTCTATCTTCTATCTTCTATCTTCTATCTTCTATCTTCTATCTTCTATCTTCTATCTTCTATCTTCTATCTTCTATCTTCTATCTTCTATCTTCTTCTTCTATCTTCTATCTTCTATCTTCTATCTTCTATCTTCTATCTTCTATCTTCTATCTTCTATCTTCTATCTTCTATCTTCTTCTATCTTCTATCTTCTATCTTCTATCTTCTATCTTCTATCTTCTATCTTCTATCTTCTATCTTCTATCTTCTATCTTCTATCTTCTATCTTCTATCTTCTATCTTCTATCTTCTATCTTCTATCTTCTATCTTCTTCTTCTATCTTCTATCTTCTATCTTCTATCTTCTATCTTCTATCTTCTATCTTCTATCTTCTATCTTCTATCTTCTTCTTCTATCTTCTATCTTCTATCTTCTTCTTCTATCTTCTATCTTCTATCTTCTACTTCTATCTTCTATCTTCTATCTTCTATCTTCTATCTTCTATCTTCTATCTTCTATCTTCTATCTTCTATCTTCTATCTTCTATCTTCTATCTTCTATCTTCTATCTTCTATCTTCTATCTTCTATCTTCTATCTTCTATCTTCTATCTTCTATCTTCTATCTTCTATCTTCTATCTTCTATCTTCTATCTTCTATCTTCTATCTTCTATCTTCTATCTTCTATCTTCTATCTTCTATCTTCTATCTTCTATCTTCTATCTTCTATCTTCTATCTTCTATCTTCTATCTTCTATCTTCTATCTTCTATCTTCTATCTTCTATCTTCTATCTTCTATCTTCTATCTTCTATCTTCTATCTTCTATCTTCTATCTTCTATCTTCTATCTTCTATCTTCTATCTTCTATCTTCTATCTTCTATCTTCTATCTTCTATCTTCTATCTTCTATCTTCTATCTTCTATCTTCTATCTTCTATCTTCTATCTTCTATCTTCTATCTTCTATCTTCTATCTTCTATCTTCTATCTTCTATCTTCTATCTTCTATCTTCTATCTTCTATCTTCTATCTTCTATCTTCTATCTTCTATCTTCTATCTTCTATCTTCTATCTTCTATCTTCTATCTTCTATCTTCTATCTTCTATCTTCTATCTTCTATCTTCTATCTTCTATCTTCTATCTTCTATCTTCTATCTTCTATCTTCTATCTTCTATCTTCTATCTTCTATCTTCTATCTTCTATCTTCTATCTTCTATCTTCTATCTTCTATCTTCTATCTTCTATCTTCTATCTTCTATCTTCTATCTTCTATCTTCTATCTTCTATCTTCTATCTTCTATCTTCTATCTTCTATCTTCTATCTTCTATCTTCTATCTTCCTATCTTCTATCTTCTATCTTCTATCTTCTATCTTCTATCTTCTATCTTCTATCTTCTATCTTCTATCTTCTATCTTCTATCTTCTATCTTCTATCTTCTATCTTCTATCTTCTATCTTCTATCTTCTATCTTCTATCTTCTATCTTCTATCTTCTATCTTCTATCTTCTATCTTCTATCTTCTATCTTCTCTCTTCTATCTTATATCTACTATCTTCTATATATATAAAAATGTATGTATGTTTCTATGTTTACTCTATACGTTGAAACCGACCAAACGATGAGCCCCAAACCGGTTACATTTGAAAGAAATCAAGTAGAGTTTTAGACCATTAAAACAATGCATTAGACACATTCAGTTCATTTAAGAAGTTGATTTTTATAATTTTCCCATACAAAAATATTTTGCTTTTTTAAGTTTGTATGGAACACACTCTTAAAAATGGGCGTGGCGCCATGACATTTAAAGACATTGGAAGTGTTTTACCCAATTCGGAGTGAATACATGAATAAATAATAACCATTTTCATACAAAAATTCGAGAATGGGCGGTAAGTTTATATGGGGGCTATACCTAAAAATGGGCGTGGCATATTGGTTTTGACATTGGACAACAGAAGTGTTTTTATCCAATTGGGAGCGAAAACATTCATAAATAATTACTATTTTTATACAAATAGCTAGCTGAACTACCCGGCCTTGCTCGGGTCATGTAGTAATACCTTATTTCATTTGTCTAGCTCAATTATTTGCAAAAATAAGACGAATTTTTGGTTCACCCACCTCTCATTTGTCCAATGGATTTATACTTTTCTCGGTGTAATAACATTTATACCGAGTTTCATTTCTGATGTTCAATTATTTGCAAAATAAAATTATTTTCTTTTTGACGATCTTTTATGGGGCCTCGCCCATCGTCCGTTTCTTCTAAAACTTTTTTTTTAACATGTATACCGAATTAAATTTCTCTTAAATACTTCTATGGGAACGCTAAAAATGTTTTTTAACCATCTTTTAATTGAGCCCTGTTTCCAAGTCTCTACGTCTATTCATTCCAAAGATATGGCTTTTCCGGTTTCAAGACCCCATTAGGCCCCTGGTCAAAATTTTCTAAAATCCCGTCTAAGTGCTTACCTGTAATAAAAAAAAAAAAAAAAAATTGGTCAAAAAATCTATATTGGGTCCACATATGGGTCCCAGGTCCAAGTTCCGGAAATCCCATGAACACCTTGAACGCTAAAAATGTTTTTTAACCATCTTTCAAATGAGCCCTTTTCAAGTCTCTACGTCTATTCACTCCAAAGATATGGCTTTCCGGTTTCAAGGCCCCAATTAGGCCCCGGGTCAAAATTTTTCAAATTTTTTTTCCTTTCTGATCACATCTATGATGAGAGCAACAAAACAAAAGAAAATTGTTCAAATCGGTCGAGACATTCTCGAGTTTTAGCGTTGTAAACGCACAGCTATGTATTTTTATATATAAAGATTGAAAAAAACGGTAAGTTTGTATGGGGGCTTTACCTAAAAATGGGCGTGACACTCTCATTCTCGAACTTAATATAGTCGTTGTCGAGAAAAGCTTAAGTTTCAAATTTCAGCTAAATATTTTTATATCTTCAACGAAAAAGATGCATAGAAATATACAAACGGACAGACAAATATACATGTCTAGATCGATTCGTCTCGTCAAGCTAATCATCAAAAAGTACAATATATACTTTATGGGGTCTACGACGCCTCCTTCAATGCGTTACAAACTTTCAGACCAACTGAATATACCCTTCACACTATGTGTAGCGGGTATAAAAAAAAGTTTGGGAGAATTATGGAAATTTAAAACGCTGAAGAAAATTATGGTAAAGACCGGATGGATAAGATCGCTGAAATCATATATAGACGAGTTCTATTTGAGTGCGATTGGAACCAATGATGAGCAGCGTTCCAGATTGTCAAAGTTCGTCAGTCAGATCGACCATAAACCGGACCAGATCAAATGACTAGAAGAGCTGGCCGCGTTTAATTTCCGGTTGCCCACCCATGTGGGCCAGAGTAATCTGAAAAAGACGAAGAGAAGACAAGTAGTAGCCAACCGTCACTGTTAGCCAGAAGACCCGAAAATCGGTCAAGGAGCCCAATAGGCAAGCAGCAATCGGTCGTAACCCACGCCAAATTAATGGATCAGGCTCGAAAATAGGCGGTACATTTTAGTTTGACTCAACCACTTTCATTTCTGGAAATGGTAGAGGAACTAGCATATGCTTACCGCGTCAGCCTGGACGCATTGCTCCTTATGATGCCAGAAATGCTGGTTGATGGCTCGTTGATTAAGTTTGGAAACAACAATAACCAATGGCGCACATGCACAGTGGTCGGTCTTGTATGAAACCAGCGGCCAAATATTCTTCCGCTGCCTATATCAAAGTGAAATTTGTATCTTAGCTTTTTAAATTCATAATCAGTAATAAAAAATACAAAAATCAACAATAATAATAACAATCATAGAAAACACTAGTTTACAAATATTGGCAACATTCCATGGGATTCGTTCCAACCCACCTATTTCCATGTATTTTTGGGGCGTAGATTTCAAAAATGGCCAAAAAACATTTATTAAAAGAGCATGAAAAAAAAATTTTTTTCTTTATTTCGACGCTTGGTACACAAAAGAAGAAGAAAATATCTTCCAACCAATGAAAAGTTCAGCTTTATTAATTAGTCCATTCTTGAGATTTTTAGTAATAACTAAAAAAGGCCACAAAAATGGGTTTTTGAAGATATCTCCTCAACAGTTCTTAAGAAAAAATTTTGGTGGCCATTTTTGAAATCTACGCCCCGAAATAGGTGGGTTAGAAAGAATCCCATTTTTGTGTAAACTAGTGAAATAGGTCGTATTTATCAATTTTTGAGCAAATTTTACAGTTTTTTAAGTTAGAATGAAATCACGAACGATCTTTTGAATTCAGACTTCAGATTCGGACTCAGCGACTAAAAATATATTCGAATTCACTACCCTGGTTCGCCACATTTGTCATTAATTTTTTTAGTGATATGTTCTAAAATAAAATCAGTTTTTTGAGGTTAGTAAGAAAACTTGAACCAACTTTTAAATTCTGACTTAAATTCGGATTCGGTGACCCAAAATACACATAAAATATCCCCTCTGGTCCGAGCATGACATAAATTTTTGTTTTGTATGTCTTCCATCCATCCAATTTATCCCAAAAATTATCACAAAAATGTGAATGCAAAAAAAGCCCTCCGCCGCTTATTTTTATTTTTGCATGTTTATGATCAATAAGCACCCCCAAATGAAACGCCATTTAAATTTTTCGAAGGGGATAAAAACCAGTTCAAGCGCACCGTTAGGTATAGGCCATACATTACAAAAAATGCTTGGCGGAATAACACGAATAACACAGAAGTAGCAAAATGTTGCGACTGAAATTAAAAGCATAGACTTAGAAAACATTAACTTATGTTATATTATATTCATTTGAAGGCGAGACTGGGATCACTTACTTTTCTATAATTGAAATCTAAATATATAAAAAAAATACACCACTCAACAGGTCACTGGTATAACAATAATTTTAAAACAATATTAGTACATATTATTACATAAAAATTGCTTATTTATGTAGTCTTTACCTTTTTCATTACAATTTTCGGCAATTAAACAAGATGTAATATAAAAAACTTAATTTTGTTTTTTTAGGTATAAAATTAATTCTTTTCACTTCACAGACCACGTGTTTTTATTGTCTCTTCTTTCCTTTTTGGTCGCGCGTACGAATGGAATAGAGCAAAAATGAATTTAGCGTTTGTTTTATTGTTCTTTTAAGAAATAGTTTTGATATATACAGCGGCTAGTTTCAGATTTTATTTTTATATTTTTGGCCTATGAAATCGACCACTGTGACATGGTTTGAATTAAAAAAGGATTTCTTAAAATTCTTTTTACCAGCCCAGTTCGCCGAAAGATTGGAGGACGTTATTCGCAATAGATACCAATGAAATTCAGAATTCATCTAAATACAGAACAAAAACTGGTTCGAATCTATATATCATAATGAAGGTCAGAACTGTCTTTATTATTCAAATTATATTTTACATCAAGTGCTTATTGCATACATATAGATGTATGCGAACAGACATAAGCTAAGCAATTCTTAGCTTGAATTCGATACTATGCTTGTAGGTCATGAGTCGTTGACATTCTTGTCATCCGACGCTTTCGTAAACATTGTTGCGCTAAGCGCATGTATCGGACGGACTGATCGTCAGTTTATGCTGACGGGACATTATTACATTATTAAGACTTCAAGCATAGTATGTTCGCTACACCTTCCTTTTTCGGAAGAGTGATCATATATTGGTAAATTTATGATTACTCTTTTACATTAATGAACTTTAGTATTTTATTGTAAATTTAAACAATTATTTGAATTATAAATTCTATGTTTATATAAAAATCAATTAATTATTTTATTTAAATTTTTAATTTTAATTTTACATGTTATCTCTTTTTTTTTTTTTTTTTTTATGTAATATATATTTATTATTTGAATTAACATTTTTTTTTTTTTAAAATTCATATTTTATTTAATTTTAATTTTCAATTTTAACATCTATTTTTTTTTTTTTTTTTTTTTAATCGTAGGGTACATATATGTTTTTCTTTTTTATTTTATTTTTTATTTTTTTTAATTTTTTAAAATTCATACTTTGTTGTATGTATATATGAGAAATATATATAAATTATTTTTAAATTTTATGTTTTATTTATTTTTTTTTTTTTTTTTTTTTATAACGTAGTATATAGTTATTTGAATTAATATTTAAAAAAAATTCATTAACTATTTTATTTTTAATTTTAATATTATTTATTCATATAATATTTAATTTTAATTTTAAATTTTGACATTCATTTGGTGTTTTTTTTTTTTTTTTTTTTTTTTTTAATTGAAGTGTTCTTCTATATATAATTTGCTTGCATATGTTTATTTTATTCATTTTATTAAATATTCTTTTTTTCCTTTTTTTTTTTTAATTAAATTTGAAAGCAATAAAATTGTATAAATTTATGTGTGTGGTATAACATTTTTTTTTTTTTTAATGTATATATATATACATATATATGGTTAAATACTTTATTTATGATTTGCTCTTTTTAAGTAAATATTTTATGGTTAAAGTTTTATTATATTTTTTTTTTTTTAATAATATTTTTAGTTTCTTCTTTTTTTTTTTATCTTTTTATCTCTATTTAATTGAATTTAGTTAATTTCTCTTATAAGCCTAGAAAACTAATCCCTTTTTTTTTTTTTTTTTACTTAATAGTTATACAACTTAGAGTCTATCTTATTCATTCACACAATCATTCATACTGTTTCTACTATTATTGTTTTTACTTATTATTTCTAAGCAATTTTAAAATTATGTTTAATTTTAAATTAGCCTAGAGAGCAAATTTCATTTTGATTTTATGAATGAAAATGACTTGCTATGATTGCTACTTACTAGCTCGAATGGGCAATTATAGCAAAAAATAATAATTAAAATTATTAATTTTATTCTTTGACTGTACATCAATGTGTTATTACCAACTAATGATTTTACATCAGATGAAGTAGTTGGTGTGTCAATTTTTACAAATTTGATATTTGTCTATTTCTGACAACTTTTTGTTTTGACATTTAACGCATTTACGAACATGTTCGGTTACGTCTCTAGTCATGTTTTTCCATGAATAAATTTTTCTTATGTTTTGCAAAGTTCGCGTGATTCCTGGGTGATCAATCCGTAATGAATCATCGTGGTACTTTTGCAAAATTTGAAATTTTTCTTCATGTGTAACAACTTTTGTTAATTGGGGCGTCAGTGCTATTTTTACTTTCTCGAGAATTTTATTTCCTATGTTTATATAACTTGTGATCATGTTATTTTCAAATATTTTGTCACCTAGTGACTGCTGCAGCTTTGTCAATCCATTATCACCTGCTAATTTTTCAAGCAGTTGGAAAAATCGATCCAAGTCGATATTTCCATTAATGATAAGATTGCTAATATTACTAGTGATCACTTTTTTATTTTTAGTTATTTTTAAACAGTCGCCTTTTATTGCTAGCTTTGCGCTGTTTTTACGTAATTTGCTACTGAACGCTTTATATATTTTTTGTTCACTGCACTTAATCAAGTGCGTGTTTTTAGGCTCTTTAAAACCTGCATTTGTTGTCTGCTGTTTAGTCGTTACTCTAAATATATTTTTATTTTTATATTGTATTTGAGATAATTTATCAGCAATATAATTTTCTTTTCTCTCAATAGTTTTGGTTAAATTTATATTTCTACTAGTATTCTTTTCATTGTTTGTGGCTGTATAATCTTTTTTGATTATTATTTTTAAAATTATTTTGTTTGCATCTTTTTTATTAAGTTTGCATGAGCAAATTTTACATGTTGGTCTTGCTTGAAATTATTCCTATGATTAGTGCAAGAATCAATAAACTTAGCTATAGCTTCGTTCATATTTTTAAATTGACTTGCTTCCATTATAAACTGGACTATTTTATTATTAGCGTTTTTAATCATAGCTCGTATTGCAACTGTTGTAGAATACTTTTCAGCTAATTCTAGTGATAACCCATCGGAAATATACGCGCATTGCAATTTTTTTGTGAGGTCTTGAATCACTGTAGCATATGCGATGGCTGACTTAGATGCCTGTCGGACGTTCATCAATTTAGCGGTGACGACGTCTACAGATTCACATTTAACTCTAGCCTTTAAAGATATAATTATATCTTCAATCGTATTTTCTAAACCTGTCAATAAAGTATATGCCATGCCTTTTAATTTTGTTTTAATAAGGCTTATGGCAACTTTTGTGTTGCCATAATTTATTTGGCTTATTAGCTCTAAGGAGGCTAGAAACGATGGGAGTTGCTCAAAGGTGCCATCAAAATCCGGTAGGATTTTTAAAGCAATATTCAAGAAGTCAACTGCCGTTTGATGCATTTTACTTTGTCTTTTCTGATAAATTTTTGCTAGTTACTAATGTCATTTTGCTATAATATTTAAAAAAAAAAAACTTCGACATAGGGCTCACCTATGTAGTTAAAATATTAGTAAAAATTGTACAAAATTTGAATTAAACAATATGTACATTATGTATAGTGTATACTTCATGAGTAGTAAAAAAATCGTATCGATAATTTATTTTATTACGAAAAATATTTAAACCATTTCGCTTAAGTGGAAAGATTCTTTGAAAAATCTTGGAAAAATGGGCAACAATTATCGCTTTCGCGTAACATCGACATAGTCAGTCGCATAAGATAATAACGGGCGCCTGACTATGGGCTGTTCATTTGCTACATATTAATTAATTAAGATTAATTTTGCATTAGACTAAGATTTAGTATTCAAGAAGGATTTAAAAGGCGCTTTACAACGCTCAAAGTGCAAACAACGAATTGATCGAATATATAAAAAAAAACACAGAATAAAAGCAATAGATATGGTGATCTATTGGTGCAAGTAATCGATTAAGCGGAGAGTACAATTACTTTTCTCAATGAAGAAAGAATTGATATAAATAAACTTCGCGTACTCGAATGAGTTGTTGCTATATTCGAAGAACAGGCTAGAGAAGTGCGAAATGCATTTAATAATTTAATTGATAAACCAACATTAAATCAAATGCAGAAATACTACATCCAGAAATGATCAAGTGTTAAATAGAGATTTAATTACACTGCTTTAATTTAAAGTAAAATAATTAATGTAAAGTTAAAGAATTAGAATTTTATTTTATCAAGATCTTGAATATCATGTAAAAAATAAATTTACAATTTTTGTATTAATCAACGTTTATAATTTCTAAATCATCATCATCGGAACACAAATCTACAATTTCTATTTCTTTGCTTGTTTCATTAAACAAGTCTTTTATCCATAATGGAACAATCATTTTCTTTGAAAAAAATTTATATTGAGCCAAAATTGCTTGTTCCATGTTATTTACCACATTTTTATCTTTAAATCTTTTATTGCATTGAATCCAATCTCTAATTTGATATAATTTTTTGTTCTTTACTTCGTACTTAAGAAGATGTTCAATAAATGGTAAGTACTTTTGTAGATGAGAGAGATTGTTATCCATTTTACATAGATTTTTTTTTTTTAATTTGTAATAGTTTTATATAAAAAAAATTATTCTGCCATTAAGCAGAGTACATAAATATATGCAAACAGATTTAGTAATATTTTAATATGTATTATTTATTGTTTTCCTATACATATTTTTTTATATTTTTTTTTTTTTATTATACTTTTTTTTTAAATTTTTTTTTTTTAGTTATTACATTTTTTTTTTTTTTCTATTTTAACATTTTTGAATCAATATTTTCTTATACTTTTGTTATACTTTTTCGTTTTAAATTTTTTAAACAATTTTGTAACATTTTTTTTTTTTTTTTTTTTTTTTTTTTTTTTTTTATAACGGGTGATTTTTTTGAGGTTAGGATTTTCATGCATTAGTATTTGACAGATCACGCGGGATTCAGACAAGGTGTCAAAGAGAAAGATGCTCAGTATACTTTGACATTTCATCATGAATAGACTTACTAACGAGCAACGCTTGCAAATCATTGAATTTTTATACCAAAATCAAAATTATTATCAAAATCAGAAAATCCGCTTTTTATCGACAAATTTTGTTCAGCGATGAGGCTCATTTCTGGTTGAATGGCTACGTAAATAAGCAAAATTGCCGCATTTGGAGTGAAAAGCAACCAGAAGCCGTTCAAGAACCTGCCCATGCATCCCGAAAAATGCACTGTTTGGTGTGGTTTGTACGCTGGTGGAATCATTGGACCGTATTTTTTCAAAGATGCTGTTGGACGCAACGTTACGGTGAATGGCGATCGCTATCGTTCGATGCTAACAAACTTTTTGTTGCCAAAATGGAAGAACTGAACTTGGTTGACATGTGGTTTCAACAAGATGGCGCTACATGCCACACAGCTCGCGATTCTATGGCCATTTTGAGGGAAAACTTCGGAGAACAATTCATCTCAAGAAATGGACCGGTAAGTTGGCCACCAAGATCATGCGATTTGACGCCTTTAGACTATTTTTTGGGGGCTACGTCAAGTCTAAAGTCTACAGAAATAAGCCAGCAACTATTCCAGCTTTGGAAGACAACATTTCCGAAGAAATTCGGGCTATTCCGGCCGAAATGCTCGAAAAAGTTGCCCAAAATTGGACTTTCGAATGGTCTACCTAAGACGCAGCCGCGGTCAACATTTAAATGAAATTATCTTCAAAAAGTAAATGTCATGGACCAATCTAACGTTTCAAATAAAGAACCGATGAGATTTTGCAAATTTTATGTTTTTTTTTTTTTTAAAGTTCTCAAGCTCTTTAAAAATCACCCTTTATTAATTTGAATTTAATATTTCTTTTAGAACCAATTAATACATTACATGTAAATTAATTAATTCCACATGTAAATAACAAATTTTTTTTTTTAAAAAAAAGAATTTTTTTTTTTTTTTTTCGTTTTACGTTAATGTTGCTTTAAGTATTTTTTTTTCTTATTTTATATTAAAAAAAAATATAGATTTTCCTAATCGATCAACGCAGTGATCTCCTGTCTAATATTTGTATGACTTTACAGGTCATACTCTAATACGAGCAACGCAATTATTGCTCAGTATTACAAAAATTTTTTTTTACATTTGATTTACAATTTAAAATTAGTTTAAAATTAGTATACAATTTATATACATATTTATGTTGCGCGCTCTCTGTAGCGCTGCCGGTCCCTTAAGATGATTGATGTCCGGGCCTATGGGCTCAGGCGGTACCGGTGCCGGTCATCGCACAGGTATATATATGGTATTGTTGCGTCGGTGCTGGTCACAGGCGTTTGTTGGTTGGTTCGCCGGTGCCGGTCTTCTTATAGCAGGTGTATTCGCAATGTGGTGATTCCAGTGGTCCAGGCCAGTCAGCTGGACATTTTGCCTCCGGTTTTGTTATAAGCTGTATCTTCTTGTTTGGAGTCTGTACTTATTTTCCAACGCCGATTATGATGCTCTCCGTTGTCGCACAGGTTGTTGTTACTGCCTTCAATTCGTTGTTGCTGCTTCGTAGGCTGTTGTTGTAACTGTTGTTTGTCCTTTAGACAATTACTTTCTGCTCCAATGTTGTACAAACAATCGACATTTTCAATTGGTTTTATTTGTGTTTTTATTTTTTTTTTTTTTTTAATGTTTTTTAAAACTTTCAAAATTTACTTCATTATCTTTTTTTTTTTGTATTATTTTTGTTTGCATTATTGCACATTGCACATTTATTTTATATTTCAAAATTTACTTCATTATCGTTTTTTTTTTTATTTTTGTTTTATTTAATCATTTTTTTTTTGTTTTATATAACTTCAAAATAATTAAAATGTTTTATTTGAATATTTTTCTTAATATTTTTATTTGCGCATTTCGATTAGCACGATATATAATCAATTTTTTTTTTCACTCTTTTTATTTAATTGTTCATATGATACGTTTCACAATAAATTAAACTTTTAAAATTTTCCATTCACTTTTACTGCCGCTGGAGGAAAATGAAAATTTTTCTTTTCCATTGTTACGAATGGCAGGATCGCCATGTAAGATACAATAAATAGACTTGCTTGGTTTGGTGTTTAATCAGAACTGTCTTTATTATTCAAATTATATTTTACATCAAGTGCTTATTGCATACATATAGATGTATGCGAACAGACATAAGCTAAGCAATTCTTAGCTTGAATTCGATACTATGCTTGTAGGTCATGAGTCGTTGACATTCTTGTCATCCGACGCTTTCGTAAACATTGTTGCGCTAAGCGCATGTATCGGACGGACTGATCGTCAGTTTATGCTGACGGGACAATTATTACATTATTAAAAAAAGACTTCACATAGTATGTTCGCTACAGAGTAACTCAATTTAAATGCAAAAAAAGAGTGAGGGGGCCCAAAAAACCCCCACCAAAAAAACCCTAAAAAAAAAAAACCCCCCCTTTTTTTAAAAAAAAAACCCCAAGAAAGAAAAAAAAAAAAAGAAAAAAAAAAAAAAAAAATAAAAAAATTCCCCAAAAGGGGGGTTTTATAAAAAAAAAAAAAAAAAAGAAGGAAAAAAAAAAAAATAAAAAAAAAAAAGGGGGGGGGGGAAAAAAAACCAAACAAACAAAAAAAGAAAAAAAAAAAAAAAAAAAAATTGCGAAAACAAAAAAAAGAAACAAAAAAAACCAAAAAATATGATACCGTAGAACCAGGCCAGTTGGTTGAGGTTAAAACTGAGCAAGAGATAGTAGCTGCTGGAACGAGGCCCGCCCCTTAAACCAATAGTTCCAATAAAGGTTGCTGCTCTTGATGATGAAATTGATCCTTGGGTAGCATACAATTGAACAAGTAGGAACGCATCTGGAAAATCTTTCGCATATGTGAATTAAAACGACGTCTGGGCCCTGTGGCAAGTGGATGGGGGCAACCGGAGATGACCGTCAAACTGTAACAAAGGTAGTTTTCTTTCGCTCATTTACGTAAGAGGGGGAGTGTGAAGGACCGAAATTTACCGATAAATGTCGACCTTGCAAATAATGCGCTTTGAAATTTACACAACAAAAGGAGATATGGGAACCTGTTTGAATGGAACAATTGGTTACAATGAATGAGTCAAAAGTCATTGTTGAGATCGGCGATTTTTGGCAAGTTAAGAAAACACGTTTCTTTGTCACTCTATATATTTACTTTACTTACAATAAGCAAGCGAGCGAGGTCGATTGCGAGCGAGTTTCAAAATTAATATCTCGCCTACGCTGCTTAATCTCAACTGAAATTATTTTTATAAAGTCATATCAGTTCAGCTAATATTTTTACATATCATAAAATTTACCGCTTCTTATAATTAGAGTTAACTGTTAATATGCTACAGCTTTCCATGTAAACAAATGTGGAATGATAGAATGCAAAATTACAGTCAGGTCTCGATTAATGGCGGCAACATTCTCCCCCTGTAAACTTGCTGGCTGGTTCGCTTGCTGGCTTGCACCCACTTATGCCGACGTCGAGTACTGCAACTTTAGTTACTGGTCGTATAAGGACTCCACTTGCGGTCTTTATAATGACTCGTCGGACTTGTCCGTCTTTAGCTAGAATCACTTCTTCCACGATACCTTTTCTCCACTGGTTACGCTGCAACGTTTCATCTACGATGATTACAATGCTACCCGGCGTAATAGGTGAGCGCTTCGTAAACCATTTGCTGCGTCTGGTTAGGTCAGAAACATATTCATGAATCCAGCGATGCCAAAACTTATCAGCGAACGCTTGAGTTGCTTGCCACATGTGTAGTACATTCGAATCTGTATCCAGTATAGGTTTGTAGGTGCTGGCTGATCCCAGAAGCAAGTGGTTGGGCGTGATGGCATCATCGTCATTACTTTCGAGTGAGACGAATGTTAATAGTCGTGAGTTTAAAATAAACTCAATTTCCAAAAAAACGCATTTCAGGCTTTCATCTGTAAAACTCATTGAAGGACAGATTTTATTTAAAACAGTTTTTACAGACCGTACAAGACGTTCCCATGCTCCCCCATATGAGGAGCGGCTGGTGGATTAAATCTCCAATGTATGTTGTCAAGCCTGGCTGCGACCTGATTAATTTCCAAAGTCTTGTTTTCAGCACAGAATATTTTTTCGGTAGCTTTAAAGTTTGTACCGTTGTCTGTGTAAATTTCGCGTGGAGATCCACGACGTGCGATAAAATTTCGGATACTCATTACACACGACAGTCAGGCACGTGAAGATTACACCCATCTTTTTTCGCGCCTGCGTCCCACGGCTACATAAAGTAGTCCGAAAAAATCGATACCTGTATAGGTAAATGGTCGCTCGAACGAAGATAGACGTGCTGCTGGTAACGGTGCCATTTGTGGTGGATCCGGTTTTGCACTATCGTTTTTGCATCTCTGGCAAGTGCGTCTTACATTTTTATATAGCACTCTAAGGCGGGGGGATATAATAGTCACCCCTTATTAAGTTGATGCAAGCTTCATGTGACGTATGGTGAAAAGATTCATGTTGCCATTTCACTATTAAGCGGGGTATGTAGTGTTCATATGGCAACACGATGGAATAAACATTGTTTAAATAGTCCGTCCGTCCACGGACGCGTAGTAATTGTTCATTGTCTAGAAATATATTAAGACTGATTACTTTACTTGTTCGCTCAGTGCTCTTACCTTGCAGTAGGATGGCAATCTCAGATTTATACTCAGATGCTTGAGCTTGGCGATAAAGAATCAGCTTGGCTTTGTTAATCATTTGGGCGGATATGACCTGGGGTAGCGGCAACTTCTGGCTAGCTGCCCGTAGTTTCGCCATATAAAGTAGAAAGGTTGCTAGCGCTCTTTATAATCTGCGCCAGTTTGAAAAGTATTCAATATTTAGAGCTTCATCTACTGACTTTTCATATCTAATATGTAGCATATGATATCGTATTTCTTCAGTACTTGTAGAGCCCAGGTCGTTACATGTCGGCCACATCGATTCTTCTACGTATAAAAATTCTGGTCCGGCAAACCACTTTTCACACCTACTGTTGCAGCATATTTTAGTGGTGCAATCTGCTGGATTAACTTTTGAGGTCACCCAGTGCCACTGACAAACTGTTGACAATTTCTTGGGTCCATTTCTAACCACCTTAGTACTGTTTTTGAGTCTGACCAATACCAACATGAATCTATCGATATGCGGTAATTTTTTTGTATTTTTCGAGCTAATTTTGTGCCCAATACAGAGGCTGGCAGTTCCAGTCCGGGGATAGATAGCGGGGTTAGTGGTGCTACTTTTGATTTTGCTGCAATTTGGCTGGTATGAATTTTAACCTTTTGTTTTATGCGTAAATAACATATTGAATATTTTCCACCTCGCCTTCGCTCTTAAAGTAACAGCGTGGAATTGTTGTATTTGCGATAAGTGGCATTATTTTCGTCCAGCGCATTCACTCTACAAAAGATTTTCCGGCTATAATTTCGACCCATGAGTTTCCGACTCTCCAAGCTTCTTGCATTGCGATTTTTAATCCGATTGTGTAGCAAAATAAAAATCCAAGTGGATCATAAATTGACATAAGCACTTGAAGAAGTTCACTTTTGGTAGGTGGCTCCGGATCATCAAACACGTTGCGTTGTAGTCTTCAAAATTTAAAAACAAATTTAAATTGATCACTTTCAGGAACCCAATACAGACTCAGCACTTTTTCGGTAGTGCCCATTCCTACTATGGTTGTTGTCTCATGGGTATTAAGTTTTTGTAGAACGTCAATTGAGTTGGATGACCAGTTTCGTATGTTAAATCCCCCTGAGGCGTGATTTGATTTCTATTCTGCTTAATTCACTGACGTTATCGGCGCTAAATATAAAATCGTCTTCTTAATGATGGCGTTTTATGGCGTCAACAGCATCAGGGTAATGGTCCTCAAATCTTTCTGCATTTTTGTCTCTTACAAAGTGCGCGATGCATGGCGCAGTTGATACCAAAAACAGGTGACTCCATGACATATACGCTGGGTTAATCTGTAGAGTCCGTTTCGTCCCACCAGAGAAATCTTTGCGCATGCATATCTTCTGTTCGCACACGTATCTGATGAAACATCTCTGCTATGTCGCCGCACACTGCCAAACGGCCTACTCTAAATGCTATTAAGAGATCAAGCAATGAGTTGAGCAGGTCTGGGCTACGGTGTATAAAATCGTTTAATGATACTCTGTCAGGCTTGTTTGGATTAGTAGTAATGAATGTTGGTAAATACCAAACTTTTTTGATGTTGGTTGACAGCTCCTCTGTTGTCACTTTTCTGGCTTATTCTTTCGCAAGTAAATTTGCGATTTCTTTTTGAATTTGATATCTTAGAGTTGGGTGCTTAATGAATTTACGACTCAGGCACATTAAGCGTCGATAGGCGTGTTCATATCTGCTAGGAAGATTTTCAGATTTTTCGATCCAAGGCAAGCCGATTTCGTATCTACCGTCCTTTATTTTGGCTGTAGAGTCCAAGGTTTTTAACACCATTGTATCGCTGGTGGACATAATAGATTTTTCCGGTGCAACATCTAGGCTGAAAGCAAGTTTAATAGCTTCATGCAGTTCCGCGTTGTAACGTTCGCAACCACATGTGTGAATATTAACACGTGCTTCAGAATTTCCTGTTATATTGCAACCTTGAATTGTCCATCCTAAACGAGTTTTCGATGCAATTGGCTGTCGCCATGAACCTTCACGTATTCTTAGTGGCACGGCTAAGTTCCAATTATTGGTACCGATTAGTATGGTTGGGCGTGCATCTTGGTATGATGCGATGGGTAGGCCGGCTAGGTGTTGGTTCTTCTCAGCTAGTGAGTTCATGCCGATAGTTTGTACTGGCAAGCTCAAGTCGCTTTCGCTGTTTACGTCGCGCAGTGTGAACTTAGCACCCGTACCCACGTTTCCAATTTTGAGGTTAACTCTTTTTGAAGAATTTTCCATACGTACGGTGTCGCTTGTCCACCGTGGACATAGTATTTCCTTCGTTCCGTGAAGGTTTAGCTGCGAAAATGTTGATTCTTCGATGAGTGTTACTGATGAACCCTAATCTAAAAATGCAAAGGTATTAATAATAATTTTTTTGATACATAAATTCGAATTGGAACAATACGGAAATAGGTTTAGTCTTTACTATTATGTGCATCACCGTTGCTAGTTGGGCTTTAATTTATCAGATGCTTTGAAGTTTCCTCGTGCAGTAGTGAATGATGTTTTGCACTGCAACCGTCGACGCCACAAGTTTTGGTACTAAAATACTTTCTACGATGGCTGTTGAGGCATCGAGAGCATAACAGCTTATCTCGTACGAAGTTTTTCTTTTGTTGTAGTGAAGTCTTTCGAAACTCTTCGCATTGGTGAATTTTGTGGCCATCCTTATTGCAAAATACGCACTTTATATTGTTTGGCAATGAACCACTATGCGAATATCTGTCGCTACGGTGATGATGAACATTTTCGCCCTTATGGATATATATTGGTACGCTAACCTGGCTGGCAGCTTCTGCAATGTTGTAGATCCATTCGCTGAAAACTTTTACAGATGGTTCAGAAGTAGGTTTCGGATGCATTGCCCATGCCAATTTTAATTGTGTCGGGAGCTTTTCGACGAGTTCCTGCACCAGGATTGGATTCTGCATGTGTGCATCTAAATGACAGGCTTCCATATTCGAATATATATTACGTACACACAGCGCGTATTCAATGAGAGGCTCCAATTTATCTTTCAATGGCGGTACCTGGCGAGCTTTGTTGACCAGGCTGGCTATAACTAATTCGGGCGACCAAAGCACATGCGTAATGTTTGTATAATTTCAGGTACCATTGCTGGCAGCATAAGCCTGCTCTGCACAAGTTCGCGTGCTTTGCCTTTGAGGCATGATTGTAGTCGCATCAAATTTTCTGCATTTGTATAACCTGCTATTTTCGTGCTGGTTTCAAAACTGCTATAGAACAATGGCCACTGTTTAGGATCTCCATCAAATGTGGGCAAGTCATTTGGTATGGCTATTTGTGCTGCATTTGGAGTTTGCATTAAATTTAATTCTATTGGTGCTGCCTTATTCGAATTTGCATTGATATTTGCACATGACGTTGCCAGATTGTTCTGTACCTCACCTGCTGAGCGGTGGTGAGTGATCGAACATGATTGCTCATTCTATATGTGTGTTTGCTCAAAGAATTTTCGCATTTGATCAAACATATTATCCCACATGTTTGGTTTTTCAGCAACATGTTGCTGAAAATGTTGATTACGCTCATTAAATGTTGTTTGGTTCATCGTTGATGTTGCTGGCGGTGCTTAGGACGAATGTTGCATGGCTAATATCGATAAGTCATCGGGCACATGTTTAGTATTCTGACCGGCTACTGCTTTTAACGTCTCTGTGTGTGATGAACATGAACGCGGTGTACCTCCTGTAGTCGGGGTGGTCCTGAAGAGCTCGGAGCTTGTGGATCCATTTACTGCCGGAAGGAGGAAATCGGTGTGAAACACTCACAGCTCCAACCAGTCACGGTAGATTCAATGTTGACTCCAACACAATCGTAGTGGTACCAGTTGCTACATTTATTGCACTGAACCATGCGGTCGGCATCCGGCTGCTTACATTTGTTGCACTTAAAATCGCGCTGCGGAAATATATTGAATAAAAGTGTTTGAAAGGACAAAATAGACATATTGTGCACCGGAAAGGTTAAGTTATTAATGTTAGTACATTTATAGTAGCAGTAGTACTTATGATAATAATTTTTCTTATATTTTTATATATAGTAATATACAATAAATATATAATATAATATAATAAGCAAGGTAGTATTGATGACGTCATAGGCACAATACTGTAAGGAGGGTATGTGTGCTTACGCAGAGTTTGTGTGTTGATGCACTGGATAATACCAAGTAACGGACAACCGCAAATATTCAATATAATTTAGCAGAAAAATAAAGTTGTTGTTGCAAAGTGTATTGAAATGTTAGCTTGGACGCTGTTATATTGTATAAAATGCAATAACATGCGACGTGCTGGGAAAAAACGTGTTGCGTCCGTTACGGACTCTCTGCCAGGTGGCGGGTATATAAGGAGCAGCATTTGTGCTTAGAAGTCAGTCCGAAATAGAAGGAATATGGGCAGTCAGTTTTGTTCCGAAGTCAAGGAAAATGTCGGTAGCCTGGAATGTAGGAAAGATTTGAGCAATTATACTCAAATAAGGAAAAGTGTAAAATAGAAGGTAATGAAAATAGAAGAAAATACTGAATTGCTGAAGATTAAAAAAAGAATTATATACTAAATTAATAAAAACAAGAAAAAAGTTAACTTTGGTTTAACCGAAGCTTATATACCTGTCACATATCATTTGTCGTGGATAGATCTTCTTGTGCAGCATTTGTAATTAATTTATCTTAAAATACTAAGCAAATGAAAAATAAATTTGAGCCAATTTTAAACTTGATAAAAGAAGCATTTGTACCATATTTGAAGCCATTCGCTTTATAAATACATTACTTTCTTATAAGAACTTGACAAAATGTTGTACGTTTGTATGTGGGCTATACCTAAAAGTGGGCATGGCACATTTATTTTAACATAGAAAGTACACAGGACCAAGAAAAGCTTAAATTTAAAAATTCCAACCCAATATCTTTAAAACTGAGCGAATACATCGCGCAGCAACAAACAGACAGACAGAAGGACGGACGAACCTATATACTTTATAGGTTGTACGCTGCCTCCTTTAATGCGTTCAAAACTTTCCGACAAACTGAATATACCTGTTTCACACTCTGTGTGACAGGTATAATAAAATTTAGTAATAATTAAATAAGAAACAACTTTGGCAAAACTATATAAATAAAGAAACACTATATAATACATAATTGTCAAATGTAATAATCCTTGGTTTCATTTCTTTAGGGGGTTTGCAAATACAAATTTATGTACACGGATTCTGGGAAGCTGATTTAACTCAGCAGTTGACAGGGGTAAACCGGAAGTCCTTTATAGTCTTCACCCTTACTTTGTCTAGATTTTCGGGGTGAGAAGAAAATCATCGTAGGCATCTTTTGCTAATTGCCACAAGCTTTTTAACTCCTCTTTTTGAATATTATTTGGGAAGAAGGCAAGATCTTTAAGTTGAGTGGCTTTGTAATGCGCATCAAACTCAAATATTTCATTAGCAAAATGGTAAAATCTAGTTTACGACAATTTCAAAAGTATTTAACTTAACAATTCAATATTTATAATTAAATAATTTTGCTTAAAAAACACTTCGCCGTATAAATTGTACGACTGCTTAATCCAACAAATAAAAAAAATTTCCAAAGAAAAATCAAGAATGTACAAATATGTTCAAATGGCCTTAGTCAAATAGCAACTCACAAACTCACAATGAAAGATGGTCGTCCGGTGAAACAGCGATATTTTCCTAGAAATCCCGCAATGCAGGCCGTCATAAATAAGGAAGTAGATGAGTTGATGGAAAGGGGGGCTGATCAAACCATCTCACAGTTCGTACAGTTGGTTAGGAAAAATAATGGACAGTGCACATTGGGCCGTTTTTTTGGCATAAAGTCGAAAAATTCATTGAAAAGAAAATCACTTTTAATGTTACAGATTTGTAGTAGATAGTCTATATATAAAGAATCGATAAAAAATATCGATTTTTTTAAAGCCCCAAAATTTTAATCGACTTTCAAAGTCAGCTGTTCAGTGAGCAGTCCGTTTTTTATGAAATTGGCGGGAAATTTTTGTTTACTTTGTGCGCGTCTAATTTTTTAACAATTGGAGTAAAAGTCAATATTTAAAATGGAAATTGAAGGCCAGAGTATGTAAAGGGTGGTTAAATTTCAAGGGCCGATGTTGATTTTGAATAAAACACGAATTATTTAGGAAATTATTGACATTTCTTTTTATTATGATATATTGGTATGACTCAATTATGTATGGAACAAAATATCGGCCAAATGGACGCCAGGGCGTCGGCGGCACACTTCCATCCGATGGTCTAAATTTTCGATGACGCTGAGGCATAATTGAGGTTCAATGTCGTTAATGTGCCGAATTATCTCAACCTTCAGCTCTTGATTTGTTGTTGGCTTATTGGCGTACATCTTTTCTGTTCAAATAACCTCAAAGAAAGAAGTCCAACGGTGTCAAATCACATGATCTTGGCGGCCAGTTGACATCGCCGCGACGTGAGATTATCCGGCCATCAAATTTTTCAAAGAGCCATTGTTTCGTTAGCTGTGTAGCAAGTGGCACCGTCCTGTTGAAACCACATATCGTCCACATCCATATCTTCCAATTCAGGCCACAAAAAGTTTGTTATCATCTCACGATAGCGAACACCATCCACAGTAATTGCCTGGCCAGCCTCATTTTCGAAGAAGTACGGCCCTATGATGCCGCCAGCCCATAAACCGCACCAAACAGTCACTCTTTGTGGATGCATTGGTTTTCCGACAATCACTCTTGGATTCTCATTCGCCCAAATACGGCAATTCTGCTTATTGACGAATCCACTGAGGTGAAAATGTGCCTCATCTCTGAAGATGATATGCACGATATGCATTTTGATTTGAATGCCCATTTTCATAATAGGCCTGAATAACTTTAACGCGTTGCTCGATTGTGTATCTTTCCATGGTTCAAATTGAGTTAGTCTGAAGTTGAGAAATGTCAAAAGAAATGCAGGAAAAAATTTGACGTTTAGGTGTGGTTCACATTCAACATCGGCCCTTGAAATTTAACCACCCTTTAGAATAGCAAATTCAAACTTGTTTTATTGGTAATCATTGTTTTAATGTTATTTATGTGTGTTATTTGTATGTCCCATAACAGAAATAACTTAACCAAAGTGTTCGTCTTTTGTAACATAGGTTTGGCGCAGGGGTGCGCAACATGTTATGTATGTTAAATTAAAGTCGAATATGTGTATTAACGTTTGGTAATAAATTTTAATCCGGCTTTATCCGGCCTTGGCGGTACTTTTAACTTATAGGTAAACTTAAGTTCTCGAACGCAACGCCTTAAATATATGGCTGGACAGCAATCGAGACTTTGGCTAATTGAAGTGCTGGATTTTCGAGCAGCTAAGAGAGTACCATCTAAGCGCTGAAAATAATGCTGAAATACATAGCAATATGAAAAGTTTTGAAAAATTTATAAAAAAAATATGGAAAAATGCTCCTACAATATCCGGACATTGATGAATAGGCATTCAAACTGGTTTCGTTGAGCTTCACAATTATATTGAGGAAAAGAAATGGGAGTCCAAAACTTTCATATGATGCTGGAGGAGAAAGACTAAAAAGAAAATTGGCTGCTGAGTTAGCGCACACTCGGGGAAATAGCGGCAGTTTTCTAATGCATGCTGCCGCAGTTTCAGCCAAAAAGAACAATGAACATGACACAGCATACGTTCTAAAAAATGCAATGCTCACCTCGAATGGACCAGAGGAAGTTAAGAGAAAATTACTTGTATCGGAACCCATACCTTTATCCCCTAGTGACGCATTAGAGTTCATGTTTGATAATTCTTTGAGCAAAAAACAATATATATCAATGCGAAATCGGAATATAAAGCAAAATAGTGACATATATCCTAGCTATAAATTATTTCAGGAAGCAAAATTACAAATAAGGCCTACAGGGATAATTGCTACTGAAACAATGGTTGAAGTTTCGTTGCAAAATCTGCTAAATCAAACTGCTAGACGGATTGTACTCATGCAAGATGAGATTTTAAGAGGTCTGGACATTAGGAGCGCTAAATTAATTGTCAGCTACGGATTCGACGGCACAACTGGCCAGAGTTTGTATAAACAGAGCCGGCCTCCCTTGATTAATCATTGTTTGTCACTTCACTTATTCCCATTACATTACTAGACAGTTCAAAAAAAGTTCGTTGGTTGAATCGAACTCCACAGTCTGTGCGATTTTGCAGACACGTAAAAATGGAATTTGTCAAAGAGAGCAAAGAGCTCATTTTAAAGGAAAAAGAAAATTTTGACAAACAAATTAAAAACATGTCATCGTATGTGTGAAAAACCTCAAACGAAAAAGAGATTACCATATCATATGATCTGTATATGACATTAATTGACGGTAAGGTCTTAAATATTTTGACTGGGACAAAATCATTTCAGTTAAGTCCAATATGTGGAGCTGGACCTTAGTAATTTTTGGCAACCAGTGAAATTTCTAATTCGATATTTAGGCCAAAACCTGGTACTCTACAATACGGAATTAGCCCATTTCATGCCTGGATGCGTATATTTGAAATGTTGATTGATCTAAAAAAGTGGGAAATGAGGGATGTTAAAGATAAAATTAAAATAATGGAAAAAAAAACGACTTATACAAAAGAGAATGTACTAAGAAATGGGGTTACACGTCGATAAACCAAAGCAGAATGGAAGTGGAAATACAAACGACGGTAACACGGCAAAGAAAGCATTTTCAAATATTCATCTACTAGCTCAAATTTTTTAGTTAGATATAGAAATACTTCAAAACCTTCGAACTACATTAATCACGATCTTCTGTGAATTTAAAATTAGTTCACTTAAGTTCCACAAATTCTGCAAAAAAAACCTTTACTGCATTTAAGATCAAGTACCCGTGGTACCCAATGTCCCCAATATTGCACAAAATACTAGTCCATGATCGAAAATTATACCATCATTGGTTGTGCCAGTTGGATGTCTTGGCGAAAATGCGTCGGAAGCGGGCAACAAATTATATAAATATGATAGGAGATTTCATGCACGTCGAAATTCTCGTATCAACAATTTGATCGACGTATTTAACCGATCTATTGACACTTCAGATCTATTTCTTTCAAGTTTGTCACTTACACAAAAAGTCAGCTTTATTGAAAAAATCAGTATTGCCAACGGATATGATTTTGCTGTTGGAGACACCTGAGATTGTACCTAATGCTAGAACTAATATTATTATAGAAAGCAGTGACCCCGATTTTGAAACTGAAAGTGATGCTTCGTTGGATTTGGAAGTAGAAGGGTCCGAAAATGAATAAGTTGTTTCTTTTTATATTTTTTTTTTTATATTTTATAATTGTTAAGAAACCTGGCCTTTATTTAATATTTAACTATTTATTAACATTATATATTTTTTTAATATCTAAAGAGATATTGAAGTAGAAGAATACGAATTTTAATAAGTTGTTTTTTTTTTTATATTTTATATATTTTTTTTTAAATGTTAAGAAAATTGGCTTTAATTTAACATATAACTAGCTACTTACATTACATATAGAGAGAAATTAAAATGTATCTATTTTTATAATTACCATACGTATACGCAATGTGTTTTTGTATGGGCGGTAAGGGTAGGCGTGGTCCTTTGGGCTACACTTGGCATCAGCCACGTTTAAACGAAAATAACCCTTTGCATTTGATGACCTGAACAATATTGTAATAATAGCAAAAACAAAGGAATAAGACATGTTGAAACTTCACGAAGTCTTTAATCGCAATTCCGCATTAACCCAGATAAGTGTCAATTTTTCCAAACGCCGCTGAAGTATCAAGGTCAAGTAGTAAGGAGCAAGGGAATTCACACGGACTCAGGCAAAGTTGCCGCGATCAGAAACTCCCAATTCGGTACGATATATCCGATATGTCTTGGTATCTTCGGTTTTCACCGGATTTCACTATTTAAGCAAAACCACTTATAGCGCTTACTTACCTACGGCTGGGCATCTTGAAATCCGCAAAAACCTGGATGAAAATCAATAGCAAATACTACTGGCCAGGAATGTATCATGACATAAGAAAATACGTTAAGTCCTGTTCATCTTGCTAGAGATTTAAATTATCACATCACCAAGCAGCATTCATGATGTTAACAGAAATTGCTACGACTCCCTGGGAACAATTTGTTGTGATTTCGTTGGTCCGTTACCACAAGCAAAACACGGGAACACCATGCTACTTGTTTTCCTGGATAATTTATTAAAATGGGTCGAACTTTTTCCCGCACGTAGAGCAACAGTAGAAGTAGTAATAATAGCGCGTTAAGAACGAATTGTGGCAAAAGGTGGTATTCCAAAGGTCCTGATATCCGACAACGGAGTATAATATACTAGCATAAAGTTTGTTTCTGACACTCCTTGTCAGAGAATTGCAGGCGCATACAGCTGGGGTGGCTATTGATGATACCTGCAAAGAAACACTCGATGCACCTCAACAATAAAAACGCGTTCCGATTTTATAAATTTAAAAATAACGACTGCACAAAACTCGATCTTTATTCCACTTTGAATAAAAAAACAATATTTACTAAACTTTAATAAAAAACGTTTACATTGGTGGGTGCAGTTGCGTACGCGGGAAGTTGCAAATTTATACTAACTCAATAAAAATGAACTCAATCTTAACAACCAAAGAGAGGCCGGAGAGCAAGACGATCGCAAAGTCAGAGCGCAATTTTGGGGAAAAATAAATACACCATAAATTCAAAATTGGCGTTAACATTACCGCCCGCCTTGCAGCATCACTGCAAAAAACTAAACTTTAATTTTGCGTAGAAATCAAAACATTTAGTTAACAATTTCAATAAAACAAATTTAAAGAAAAAAAAATATTTAACTAAAATCGCTAACTGCACACCACTTTACTCTCCATCTACGGCACTCCATAGGACGGCACTCCATCAGACGGCTGCGCGTTTTCTCGACCCGCGCTTCAACCATTATATCGGGCCGGGCCACACGCAAAAAAAACACGGTTTGCACTAAAAGCCACAAAATCCCGATTTTTAAAAGGCTGTGCCACACTCTCACAGAAAATGGAGTGGGCTTGGTGGGGTCGGCATATTCTCAACTCCACTTTTCTTGAAAAGGGCGAAATCTCGCATTTCGTAAAGTTTGGGAAAAATGTTCCATCGTAGGGGAGCGATGCCGTACCAACACTCTCCGGTCGTTCAAGAGAACCACAAGCTCAAAAATCAGCCTAAGCCGATTTGTTTGCTGGGAAACGATTCCTGGCCAGTGCCGTGGACAGAAGGCGTCTCATAGGCACCGTAACACGAATGTGGCACCAACATCCAGCTCCTCTCTTTTTCTGCTCTTCAATGTTATAGCACATCTTGCTAAGTTTTTAGTGGGTTGACACCACGATTATTTTTCCGCTTCATCGTTCTCCAAGCAGGGTGATAGCTCTCGCCGCTCCCCACAATGGTCAAAAGAGGACCGTGGGTGAGACAAGCGAGGAACGATGATAGCAGATGTTATCGTCGAAATCGTTGAGTTCGTCTCAACACCTCTCATTTTTTTTTTTTTTTTTTTTTTTATTCTTCTGTGATTTGCAATCTGACAATAGTCAATAAGCAAATTTTCAAAAATAACTTTAACAATAACAGGAACAGCAATCGCCAATGCAATTAACTGCTATATATAAACAATTATGTTTAAGTAACTTATTCTATGTTTTTTTTTTTTTTTTTTTTTTAATATCTACATATTTACATAATTTTTTTTTTTTTTTTTACCTCTCGTAAACGAACAAATTTTATTACTGGGGCCAGCAAGTCATTTGGCTTCACTTTTCTCTGCGCGTTTCTCTCTCGGATTAGATGGCTCTCTCAAGACAAAAAAAATAGGCCAGCGGGGCAAACGAATTGCCAAATCATCCCCAACCTCTATAATCTCTTGGGGGTGTTTTATTTCTTTTATTTTACAAATATTTCTTGGGGAACTATCAACACATTTTACCTAAAGCCCTTTTCTGAGTCTACTCTTAACTGGTTTGGTTTCTTCTTCCTTCTTTTATTTATTTTATTACGCAAAACTTTTGGTTTTTGCAAGACATTATGCGAAACTTGCGCACAAAAAGTCTGTAAAACATTACTGCTTGTTGCTGGTTCAAAATGAGGGGCACTCGAAGATAAGCTTGAACCTGCAGACAAAGTAACGGGAGTAAAAATAGGAACATCGACTGCTGTGTTCCAATGAAGCAGTGTATGATGAGGCTTGAGGCACTTAGAACACTTGTGCAAACTCTTACACTCCCTCATCATATGACTGTGTGCCAAGCAATTCAAACACAATTGCTTCTCTTTTACAAATTCTGTTCTCTGTCTAGGATTTAGACCCAAAAATCTGGAGCATCTACTTAAGACATGCTCGGAAGAACCACACATTTGACACTGTCTTATTGAGTTAATTAAAAAAGTATGTTTCGGCTTACTGTTAAACTCAGAATAGGAATTTGTAGAGCTTGGCTTCGAAAAACTGCGAATATAAGAAACTGTTTCGAGCGTCTGAAACCTGCTCGTTAAAAATGTGTCCATCTCTTTACAATTCGGGATTGCTCTTTTGTCAACAATAGATTGCTCCCATAACGTTAAGGTAGCATCAGGAACGTGAGTGGAGCACAAAAACACTAAAATAGCATCCCAGTTCTCTATACTAATACTATGAGCTTCCAAACTTGAAATTGAATTGTTAATTCGCTGTAGTTTTTTAATGGCCGCGCCATCCTCTTCAGCTACAGGCTCCAAATTAAACAATGCCTTGAGCTGAGTATTCACTAAAACGCGTTTATTTTCGTATCTGTCATTTAGATTCTGCCAAGCCAATTCGAAACCATTGTTGGTCAGCGGAGATCTATTGACAATTTCACGAGCTTCACCACGAGTTTTCTGTTTCAGGTGAAACAACTTTTCCACTGGTTGAAGTCTAGTGTTAAACTTATAGATGGCCGTGAACATGTCACGAAAACTTGGCCATGTACTATAATCACCATAAAACAAGTCTGTGTCACATGGGGGAGAGAAACATTATATGACACTATTGGGGTCTCTTCGCTTCGACAACATTTTGTAGATCTATCTTTATCGCCTTCCAGTTCACACGTTAAGTCGAGTAAAGACCCACAAGACAGGCATTTGCCAAAACACACGGCCTTTTCTGGTTATTACCAGATCGACATCTAAATCTTCACACTGATTGCACATTAAATTATCATACCTCTTTTACCGAATGCCAAAGACTTCTCAATTCTTCCTTATAAATCTCTAGTGAAAACGAAGTCTGCTCTTCTGGTTTAATCGCCCTATATTGTGCCTCAAAACGCAAAGCTCATCAGCGAAATGATTAAATTCGTTAACCGCCATCTTTCTGGTCACTCTCAAAATATTTTAAACACGCAGAAAAGAAAAAATGAAAAACTTAATTCACAAAATCAAAAAAAAAAATATAAATAAAGTTGCTAAATTGAACTATTAAACAATTTATATCCAAAGAATCAACTAAAAACTTACATGGATGTCCGCCTGAATCTCAATAACAACATTTAGCAAACCAATTAAAACACAATTTAATGGTTGCAAATTACAATTAGATTTAAAATAATTAGAGATATAAATTTAATTAAAATATTATTAAAAAATATTTTACAAATTTAAACCTAAAACTTTTGTGACACTCTGTTTGCTTTCATTTGCTAAAATTTACTGTTTTCGTCAAAATTAATAATTGCATTTGTTGTTGTTGTGTGCAGCTTCTTTGCTGTGGTCTCTTTGTAGTTGTTGTTGTCCGCTTACAATAAAAAAAAAATCGAACAAAAAATAAAAAAGAGGGTGCACGTTGGAAGACAAACAAACAGTATTTCTTCAAAAAGTATGTTACAATTGAATTAAAAACTTCCAAAAAGAGAAAATAAATAAATTTTAAAATTCATTCCGTTCTCAAATCCACGGAACGAACTTTTACAAATTGTTCGTCTGTCCACCGATCAAAAAATTCAAAAGATCGTGACAGACAAAACCGGGTCAAATGTTGTTACAGACGCGGAGTTAGAGGTAGAGAAAAAAATAAACCACTCAAAGAGAAAACACTCAAGAGCGAAGAGGGAAATTAGGAGACGGCAAAACGAAAATAAAACGATATGTACGCAAGAAATTTGAGCACTTTTTAACTTAATTAAATAAATCGTACGCACCTTTTGCATAAATAGATTTGGGGAAAATAATACTCACTTTTATATTTTTATCGCACAACGTTCTGTACGCATATCCGACTCGAAGGACCAAATGTTTCTGACACTCCTTGTCAGAGAATTGCCGGCGCATACAGCTGGGGGTGGCTATTGATGAAACCTGCAAAGAAACACTAGCTCGATGCACCTCAACAATAAAAACGCGTTCCGATTTTATAAATTTAAAAATAACTAGTGCACAAAACTCGATCTTTATTCCACTTTGAATAAAAAAACAATATTTACTAAACTTTAATAAAAAACGTTTACATTGGTGGGTGCAGTTGCGTACGCGGGAAGTTGCAAATTTATACTAACTCAATAAAAATGAACTCAATCTTAACAACCAAAGAGAGGCCGGAGAGCAAGACGATCGCAAAGTCAGAGCGCAATTTTGGGGAAAAATAAATACACCATAAATTCAAAATTGGCGTTAACATTACCGCCCGCCTTGCAGCATCACTGCAAAAAACTAAACTTTAATTTTGCGTAGAAATCAAAACATTTAGTTAACAATTTCAATAAAACAAATTTAAAAAAAAAAAAAATATTTAACTAAAATCGCTAACTGCACACCACTTTACTCTCCATCTACGGCACTCCATAGGACGGCACTCCATCAGACGGCTGCGCGTTTTTCTCGACCCGCGCTTCAACCATTATATCGGGCCGGGCCACACGCAAAAAAAACACGGTTTGCACTAAAAGCCACAAAATCCCGATTTTTAAAGGCTGTGCCACACTCTACAGAAAATGGAGTGGGCTTGGTGGGGTCGGCATATTCTCAACTCCACTTTTCTTGAAAAGGGCGAAATCTCGCATTTCGTAAAGTTTGGGAAAAATGTTCCATCGTAGGGGAGCGATGCCGTACCAACACTCTCCGGTCGTTCAAGAGAACCACAAGCTCAAAAATCAGCCTAAGCCGATTTGTTTGCTGGGAAACGATTCCTGGCCAGTGCCGTGGACAGAAGGCGTCTCATAGGCACCGTAACACGAATGTGGCACCAACATCCAGCTCCTCTCTTTTCTGCTCTTCAATGTTATAGCACATCTTGCTAAGTTTTTAGTGGGTTGACACCACGATTATTTTTCCGCTTCATCGTTCTCCAAGCAGGGTGATAGCTCTCGCCGCTCCCCACAATGGTCAAAAAGAGGACCGTGGGTGAGACAAGCGAGGAACGATGATAGCAGATGTTATCGTCGAAATCGTTGAGTTCGTCTCAACACCTCTCGTTTTTTTTTTTTTTTTTTTTTTTATTCTTCTGTGATTTGCAATCTGACAATAGTCAATAAGCAAATTTTCAAAAATAACTTTAACAATAACAGGAACAGCAATCGCCAATGCAATTAACTGCTATATATAAACAATTATGTTTAAGTAACTTATTCTATGTTTTTTTTTTTTTTCTTTTTTTTTTAATATCTACATATTTACATAATTTTTTTTTTTTTTTTTTACCTCTCGTAAACGAACAAATTTTATTACTGGGGCCAGCAAGTCATTTGGCTTCACTTTTCTCTGCGCGTTTCTCTCTCGGATTAGATGGCTCTCTCAAGACAAAAAAATAGGCCAGCGGGGCAAACGAATTGCCAAATCATCCCCAACCTCTATAATCTCTTGGGGGTGTTTTATTTCTTTTATTTTACAAATATTTCTTGGGGAACTATCAACACATTTTACCTAAAGCCCTTTTCTGAGTCTACTCTTAACTGGTTTGGTTTCTTCTTCCTTCTTTTATTTATTTTATTACGCAAAACTTTTGGTTTTTTGCAAGACATTATGCGAAACTTGCGCACAAAAAGTCTGTAAAACATTACTGCTTGTTGCTGGTTCAAAATGAGGGGCACTCGAAGATAAGCTTGAACCTGCAGACAAAGTAACAGGAGTAAAAATAGGAACATCGACTGCTGTGTTCCAATTGAAGCAGTGTATGATGAGGCTTGAGGCACTTAGAACACTTGTGCAAACTCTTACACTCCCTCATCATATGACTGTGTGCCAAGCAATTCAAACACAATTGCTTCTCTTTTACAAATTCTGTTCTCTGTCTAGGATTTAGACCCAAAAATCTGGAGCATCTACTTAAGACATGCTCGGAAGAACCACACATTTGACACTGTCTTATTGAGTTAATTAAAAAAGTATGTTTCGGCTTACTGTTAAACTCAGAATAGGAATTTGTAGAGCTTGGCTTCGAAAAACTGCGAATATAAGAAACTGTTTCGAGCGTCTGAAACCTGCTCGTTAAAAATGTGTCCATCTCTTTACAATTCCGGGATTGCTCTTTTGTCAACAATAGATTGCTCCCATAACGTTTAGGTAGCATCAGGAACGTGAGTGGAGCACAAAAACACTAAAATAGCATCCCAGTTCTCTATACTAATACTATGAGCTTCCAAACTTGAAATTGAATTGTTAATTCGCTGTAGTTTTTTAATGGCCGCGCCATCCTCTTCAGCTACAGGCTCCAAATTAAACAATGCCTTGAGCTGAGTATTCACTAAAACGCGTTTATTTTCGTATCTGTCATTTAGATTCTGCCAAGCCAATTCGAAACCATTGTTGGTCAGCGGAGATCTATTGACAATTTCACGAGCTTCACCACGAGTTTTCTGTTTCAGGTGAAACAACTTTTCCACTGGTTGAAGTCTAGTGTTAGACTTATAGATGGCCGTGAACATGTCACGAAAACTTGGCCATGTACTATAATCACCATAAAACAAGTCTGTGTCACATGGGGGGAGAGAAACATTATATGACACTATTGGGGTCTCTTCGCTTCGACAACATTTTGTAGATCTATCTTTATCGCCTTCAGTTCACACGTTAAGTCGAGTAAAGACCCACAAGACAGGCATTTGCCAAAACCCACGGCCTTTTCTGGTTATTACCAGATCGACATCTAAATCTTCACACTGATTGCACATTAAATTATCATACCTCTTTTACCGAATGCCAAAGACTTCTCAATTCTTCCTTATAAATCTCTAGTGAAAACGAAGTCTGCTCTTCTGGTTTAATCGCCCTATATTGTGCCTCAAAACGCAAAGCTCATCAGCGAAATGATTAAATTCGTTAACCGCCATCTTTCTGGTCACTCTCAAAATATTTTAAACACGCAGAAAAGAAAAAATGAAAAACTTAATTCACAAAATCAAAAAAAAAAATATAAATAAAGTTGCTAAATTGAACTATTAAACAATTTATATCCAAAGAATCAACTAAAAACTTACATGGATGTCCGCCTGAATCTCAATAACAACATTTAGCAAACCAATTAAAACACAATTTAATGGTTGCAAATTACAATTAGATTTAAAATAATTAGAGATATAAATTTAATTAAAATATTATTAAAAAATATTTTACAAATTTAAACCTAAAACTTTTGCGACACTCTGTTTGCTTTCATTTGCTAAAATTTACTGTTTTCGTCAAAATTAATAATTGCATTTGTTGTTGTTGTGTGCAGCTTCTTTGCTGTGGTCTCTTTGTAGTTGTTGTTGTCCGCTTACAATAAAAATAAAAATCGAACAAAAAATAAAAAGAGGGGTGCACGTTGGAAGACAAACAAACAGTATTTCTTCAAAAAGTATGTTACAATTGAATTAAAAACTTCCAAAAAGAGAAAATAAATAAATTTTAAAATTCATTCCGTTCTCAAATCCACGGAAAGAACTTTTACAAATTGTTCGTCTGTCCACCGATCAAAAAATTCAAAAGATCGTGACAGACAAAACCGGGTCAAATGTTGTTACAGACGCGGAGTTAGAGGTAGAAGAAAAAATAAAACACTCAAAGAGAAAACACTCAAGAGCGAAGAGGGAAATTAGGAGACGGCAAAACGAAAATAAAACGATATGTACGCAAGAAATTGAGCACTTTTTAACTTAATTAAATAAATCGTACGCACCTTTTGCATAAATAGATTTGGGGAAAATAATACTCACTTTTATATTTTTCGCACAACGTTCTGTACGCATATCCGACTCGAAGGACCAAATGTTTCTGACACTCCTTGTCAGAGAATTGCCGGCGCATACAGCTGGGGGTGGCTATTGATGAAACCTGCAAAGAAACACTAGCTCGATGCACCTCAACAATAAAAACGCGTTCCGATTTTATAAATTTAAAAATAACTAGTGCACAAAACTCGATCTTTATAAAACTTTGAATAAAATAACAATATTTACTAAACTTTAATAAAAAACGTTTAAGTTGGTGGGTGCAGTTGCGTACGCGGGGAGTTGCAAATTTATACTAACTCAATACAAAATGAACTCAATCTTAACAACCAAAGAGAGGACGGAGAGTACAGCCCAGCGTAGATTTTATACGGGAGAGAGTTGCGTCAACCGGGGAAACTTTTATGACGAAGTGACTTCAGGTTCAGGATTTTCCGATAAAAACACGAACGAAAAGCGTAACCAACTGCAAAAAATCTCGAATCTACTTTCTCGAATATTTTTTGTAGTTGTAGTTGCAGAACAAGGCTCAAACAACACCCTCTGTCGAAAGCAGAAGACTGTTTCGCGGCAAAATTGGCACCTCGATTTGATGGCCTGTATCCCCGATCCGTTCTATCATCTCGCCGGTCATTGTACAGTTAAGATCAGACTCAGACAGACTGATTAAAACAACTCACGTTCGTGATTTAAAACCAATCTACGCTGTTTAAGACACTCCGACATTGGACGTTACTAAGACAGAGTATTCTTCCATTCACTCAGTAATAACACATTTTCCGTACTTTCATTCACAGAACTTTATAATCATGGATCCCAAGGTTTGCCAAGCAGAAAAGCAAGGCGTTCGACAAAATTGTCGTGTACGAATCGCCCGTACCCCATCTTGGAATCCAAGGCAGGTCCGAATAAACAGCCATCGTAGTCGGTCGGTAGTGCGACAGACACTTCGCCAACAGCTAACTAAACGGGGTAACTCTAGACGTGCGAAACATCGCATATCGTCGCCCATCGCATATCACAACCGACGCCCACTGCGAGTCCTGTCTACCAACAGAATAGAAGGAGAGTGTGACGGAGTAATACACTCCGCACAAAATCATAGCAACACCAGTGCCAAAAGTTCCAATAAAGGTTGCTGTTGACATTGTTGACATTAATTCATCGGATGCATAATTGTCTGAACTAAATAAAGAAATTTCCAAAGTTAATCATACTGTATCAGGTGAAGTGGTTATACTTACGGGTATTGTTAAAAAAAGTATACAATGGAAAAAAAAAGAGAAACAAGAATATGTTAAATATAGTGATGAGGAATATCAAAATTAGAGAGTTATGCGCCGTGTTATCAGAAATTATGTGTTAAAGTCCCGGAGCTAGCGCGGCTGTCGTAACAAGAGGTAGGATAGTATGTGCTGCGCAAGTTGGACTTTGCGAATTCAACGCCCATACAGGGTCAAGCTCTACCAGATATTACATCCGTCAGGGATTAAATAGGTTTTTACAAAAACTGGTAGTGGCCAGACGTTCAGTATGGATCGACCAGCGCTCAAGGATGATGCCTATAAATGGATGCAAATGATTTGAGGTTTCACACATTTGAATTAAAAAGAAATCTGGACCCTGTGGCAAAGAGGATGGGGATAAACGTAGATGACCGTTAAACAGTAACAAAGATCTTTATCTTTCGCTCATTTAAGAAGAGGGGTGTGAATTTCGATCTCACAAATAATGCGCTTTGAAATTAACACAACTAAAGAAGAAATAGGAACCTGTTTGAATGGAACAATTGGTTACAATGAATGAGTCAAAAGTCATTACAATGACAAAAAGCTAGTTACAACGAAAGGTTTGTAACCAGGTACGAATCGATATATTTCACTATGTTAAACAACAGTCTGATCTACAGAGAGCATCAAAAGATGTCCAGCGGCGGAAATATATTGAATAAAAGTGTTTGAAAGGGATAAAATAGTCATATTATGCAGCAGATATTATGACGTTTATAATGGCAGTAATAATTATTATAAGAATTTTTAAAATATTTAATAATAAATGAATTATAAGCAAGGTAATGTTGATGAAGCCATAGACACAATACTGTAAAGGTGATGTTTGTGCTTATGAAGAGTTTGTGTGTTGATGCACTGGACCAAACCAAGTAATGAACAAACACAAATATTCAATATAATTTTGCAGACTAAATAAAGTTGTTGTTGCGAAATGTATAGAAATATTAGCTTGGAGGCTGTTATATATAAAATGCAATTATATGCAATTATATGCAATTATATGCAATTGTGGCGGGTATATAAGGAGCAGCATTTGTGCTAAGAAGTCAGTCCGAAGTAGAAGGAACATGGGCAGTCAGTTTTGTTCCGAAGTCAAGGAAAATGTCGGTAGCCTGGAATGTAGGAAAGATTTGAGCAATTATACTCAAATAAGGAAAAGTGTAAAATAGAAGGTAATGAAAATAGAAGAAAATACTGAATTGCTGAAGATTAAAAAAGAATTATATACTAAATTAATAAAAACAAGAAAAAAAGTTAACTTTGGTTTAACCGAAGCTTATATACCTGTCGCATATCATTTGTCGTAGACAGATCTTCTTGTGCAGCATTTGTAATTAATTTATCTTAAAATACTAAGCAAATGAAAAATAAATTTGAGCCAATTTCAAACTTGATAAAAAAAGCATTTGTACCATATTTGAAGTCATTCGCTTTATAAATACATTATTTTCTTATAAGAACTTGACAAAATGTTGTACGTTTGTATGTGGGCTATACCTAAAAGTGGGCATGGCACATTTATTTTAACATAGAAAGTACACAGGACCTAGAAAAGCTTAAGTTTAAAATTCCAGCCCAATATCTTTAAAACTGAGCGAATACATCGCGCAGCAACAAACAAACAGATTTGAGCAACGTGACTCAAAAAAAGGAAAAGTTGGAAAGCAAAAGGAAATGAAAATAGAAGAAAATACTGAATTTAATATGAACATTAAAACTTAATTTAGAGTCCATGAGAACACCCAAATAACAAAACCGAACTCCCTAAGAAGATTATGATTGTGTAAAGAGTATTTCATTAAATATATCTTAAGCTAATTTTCTTAAATTAAGTTTAAGAAAACTGGCGACGCACCAATTATGCAACGCGTTCAAATCTGACTTCAGTAGACTATGCTAATCGGTATTTGAATAGGATAAACATAATTTAATATCTTCTGCATACATAAGTATATCAGCATTTTCGATAACAAATGAATGATCGTTTATGAAGATAACAAAAGTAATTGCCCAAGTTGAATTCCCAGAGGAATACCAGAGAGACATTTATTGTACTAGACAAGCAATTATTGAATAAAACTGTTTGTATTCGTCCTAAAAGATACGAGTGTAGTGTATGAAAAGACTTTAATTTAATGTTTATGACATACGCTGCCGAGAAGAAAATTCACGAAGATTCGAACAGATTGATTTGCTTTTCACAAAACCGTGTTGATGACTGATAATTATTGATTTCAATGCACGTTGCATGTGATTAGAAATAATCTTTGCAAATAACTACGAAAAAACACTCAATTTAGATATACAGTAAGTGTTTTAAAGAACTTTGATCTTATTGGCATATGGAAAGCGGCCTTGAAGTCGACAAATATGTGGTGTGCGTCGATTTGTTTTTCTTTGGTCTTCTCCACGCTTTGACGTAGTGTAAATATTGGATCAATGGTCGACTTCTTCGGCCTGAAACCACATTGGTACTGTCTAACTATTCTTTCAACGTATAGTTTCAGTCTTTACACAATATGCGAGATAGGATTTTAGAAGCAATTGGAAGGAGACTTATTCTGCGATAGTTTACGCAGACTGCAAGATCTCCTTTCTTAAAAAACTAGGCACAGTGCACTAAGGTTTTAGTCATTAGGCATACGCTCACCAGTCCATATTTTGCACAAGTTTTGATTCACTCATATCCCCAATCACTCGCCGCCGGTCTTAAATAACTCCTCAGGTAATTCGTCTGCGTATGCCGCTTTGTTTCTTTCAAGCCTTGCATTACCTCTGAGAATAATGAGATGTGGTTTCTGTGAGGCGTAGTAGACACGGACTACGGCACTGTTATAGATGCTGCACACCAAAAATGGGCTGGTGGTTAGCCTCTTAATAAGCGAAAGCGAATAAGGGCTCGGACAATTAGCGGGTGCTGTGCGGGTGCAAAACCGACAAGACGTTATGGGGTGTCATCTTCTTAAGCTTGCACCAAACTTTCTTTCCTATCTTCTACTTTATAAATTTCTTTCTCCCCTCTTCACTATTTTATCTGATTATTTTGATTTCCATATTTCTTCTCCTCTAGCTCAGGGTGTCATGCGGTGGACGTGCTTATTAAGTTTAGGTTTGCTGCCTGGCGGTAAAATTCGGCTGTATTCGAACGGAGCCTCCCCGCAAGTTAGCGGCTTCACTTCACCAACGGGTGTGTTTTGGTAGCGGGGACTACCCTACCGCTATCGCACACATCCCCAACCATATCTCCAGTCCTGCCGCGTCCGCCCATCGGACAAGGCAGGAGATACTGTACATGATGATAAGCACGCCGGCTTCGGAGCTCTCGGGACTAGGAGGATAACTTATCCCTTACCTAGACAGCATCTCTGTATCTAGTCGGAACACACTATAAGATATATTGGCAGGTAGTATCGGTGGTGCTCCTGCGAAGACGAGAGAAGGTTCAATCCGAAGGCATTGGGAAGAGATAGAGGCTCGCCTTACCAACTTGGTGTTGGATAGGCTGGAGGAGGGTGGATAAAGTTCCAGATTTAAGTGATCTGACGTAATCAGAGACCACAGGGTGGTCAGATGTGAAAATGAGGCTTCCAAGGTATTCTTTCTGGAGTCTTTCGTTATGATTAGCGAACTCTAGGATGGCATAAAGCTCAAGCTTATCCCAGCCAGTGAAATACCAAGGAGACCGCAGGCACGCATCTGGCTATCAAAGGGGCAGACGGAACACGCCAGGATACTTAGGGGTCTTCGACTCCAGTTCGGAAAACTGGTCGATCATCAAGGCCGAGGAGGCCAGAAGACGACCCATACTTTCATGCTGCTGATCGACGAGGAGGGCAAGGCAGCAATAAGCCGTGTTGGATGCTTCACTATGGTATCCGCAACACACGTATCAAAGTCTTCGACAGGTTCCTGGATAACCTAGTGCTGTACGAAACATTAGTGGAGCAAGAGAATGAGAGTCGTGCAGATGAATCTTTGGAACTCTTGCTACGCCTCGGATAACATGCGTGTTCTTCTTGGCGAGGAGGACATCGATCTAAGCCTCATCCAGGAGCCCTGGGTGGGAGAAAACGCCGTCAAAGGCCTCAATGTGGCAGGGTACAAGCTATACTACAGCCAGGTAAGTTAATCTCTTGTTTGCATTCTGGCAATATGCCACTTAAATCAATTTTTTCTGACCCGATTCTGGTAGTCCGGATCTCACAGTTACGAGGCGGATCGATGAGAGGCGGATCGATGCGATGCCAATGCTCGAAATTTCATCTGGGGTAGTAGCGAAATTAATCGAGGTGAAAGCACACTAGAATATATTTGAGGGTGGTGTGTGTAAATTTCGTATGTTACGGGGACGACATTGTGGTACTAGTCTCCAGTCTTTGTCCTTTCGTGATACGCCATATTCTGAAGGTGGCTCAGGAAAGACTTAGCAGATGGGCCACTTGGTGTGGCCTCGGAGTTAACCCGGAGAACACAGAGCAGATGCTTTTCACTAATACGCACAAAATGTCAACTACCTAAGCTAGGCGGTAAAGAACTATCCCTAACTGACAGAGCAAAGTACGTGGGCCTTATCTTAGATTCCAAACTTAACTGGAAAGACCACATCCATGAACGAGTGAAGAAGCCAACTATTGCTTTCTACTCGTGTTCCAAACTATTCGGTCGTAGATGTTGTCTCTCACCTAAAATGGTCTTATGGCTATACACTGTAGTAGTACACCCGATTCTTTGTTATGGAACTCTTACCTGGTGACATCCAAAAGCTATCTAGGGTACAGATCGGTTTTCATTTTTCTCAGACAGCCAAGCTGCCATCATGGCCCTGGACACCCACATTACCAAATCCAAGCAAAGAAGGGAATGTAAAAGCCAACTAAATCTTGTTGGTCGCCACAACAGACTTTGCCTTTCCTGGGTCCCAGGACATAGTGATATTCAAGGGAACGAGCAAGCTGACACGCTGGCTAGACAGGGCGCGTCGAGTGAAACCCAGCCTGTACCGGTTCAGATTCTTAGGAGCGCTAGGGTCGCCCTCATTAGACATAACTGAACTTAACATAACTAAAACTTAATATATAAAATTAACTATCACAAATAGATATATTCCTTTTAAATCGATTTTAAGGAAGGCCTGGAGAGACAAGATCCAAATTGTAAAGTCTTTTATACGTAGAACAAAAATGCTTAATGGATCATGGCTTACATAATTTGTGTAGGTGGAGAAATGAATCAATTCTTGTATCCCGGGATGGCAATGAAAAATTGAGCAATAGCAGTAAATATTGAGAATCAATACCCCTAACATTTTTCTGCGTTTTTCAAATGTGGGTAGATTTATTAATTTTAGTCGATGTGCGTATGATGGTAAATTTGTATGTGGATTCCAGCCCAAATTTCTCAAAGCAAAAAGAAGAAATTGCTTTTGCACAGATTCTAACTGCACCTGATGCGTTGCACATTGAGGATTCCAAACACACGAGGCATACTCTAGTGTAGGATAAACTAATGACGTAAATAAAAGTTTCGTGATATATGGTTCATTAAATTCTTGTGACCAACGTTTAATAAGCCCAAGCTAACTCTTTGTTATCGTTTATAAATAGAAGATACACGCTCAATTTCATCATTTTAAATAAGACATTAAGCTAACAGAGGGTTTTTACGACAAAACGTCACTACTTTGCGCTTGACGCAATATAAAACTAGACCATTTCGTTTACACCATATTATATGCTCAGGACGCATTAAAGCAAAATAATATTCAGCACCGAGTAATAAATCTATTTTTCCCGGTTTATTAAACATAGGGTCCGCTAAGTTGATATTCTTAGGGAAACTCCAAGAAGCGTCAATATATTGTGACGGTTGATCTGCCATTATATGTCGCAATACAAAAGCTTCAACTCTTGTTAAAAAATCATTGTTTATTGATTTTACAATAATATTCACACGAAATTTAGCAAATTTAGGGTTACCGCCAACACCTTCGATGCGCAGTGATGAGTCGTATAACTTCAATGAAAGCTTCTTGACAAGTCTTTCTGAAATTAGGCTTATTTGAGAACCTGAGTCAAGAAGAGCACGTGCATTGCATGTTTTTCCATTATTTCCTTGAACGAATACACGCGCAGTGACTAAAAGAACATAATCCTTTGAGTTCCCATTTGTAGATGCCACTGTTTTAGTATCCAAATGTAACAAAGTGTTGTGCTTTAGGTTACATTTGGTACAATTCCTCCAATTGCACTGTTTTGCTGAATGGTTTGGTTTAAAACAATTTACGCAAAGCTTTTGTTTTTGAACCCAATTCAGACGTTCTGCAGCTCCTTTCATCCGAAAACCTTCGCATTGATATAGTTTTTGATTAAATTGATTGCAAAATTGGCATAACGATTTCTTTTCTGTGGTGGTTACAGAACAATTTATTTTTTCTTTTGTTACTTGCTTGCCATTTATTGGTTCTAGAGCAAGAAATCTTTGTTCCAGAGAAGCAAGAAATTTGTCAATTGGTTGCATCTCTTTTGTGTTTTGTATTGATTGTTCATACAAAGTAATTTTTTTGTCAGCATATATAGAAGAATTGCATCCCATGTTTAAGTTTTAATGCCAATATTCTCCAAAGCTGCTAAACTTTCACGAATTTTGTCATGAAAAGTCTTTATCGATTTCGAATCATTCGTAACTGTCGACTGATCCAGAAGTTGGTGTAATATTGCTGCATTCATTACACGTTTATTGTCGAAGCGCTCTGTCAGCATAGTCCAAGCTGTATCGTAATTGGCTTCAGTCAATGAAAGATGACGTATCAGTCTTTCAGCCTCTCCTGAAACGTTTGTTTTCAGGTACCACATCTTTTGAATGATGGGTAATGATGATTCATGGATCATCGTATTGAATATATCATGAAATTGTTGCCATTTCAGATAATCTCCATCAAATTTTGGAATCGAAATTTTCGACAATTGTGCTATTGCTGGCGTTACTCCTGTTGGTGGAACACCAACAATTAAATCTGATTCAACTGCTAGTTTAAAATTGGAAACAGCTGTTTCAGCAGAGATGAATTGATTTGTATTGTATCCTAGGCTTATAGGATCATCAAATTCTCTATATATTTCAAAATGTAGTCTTGAAATTTTGTTCCAATACTCCTCAATAGAGGGTTTTAAATGGATTCGATTTATTGGAGTTATTTTGCTTAATGTCCGTGACAATGCCTAAATATCTGCATTTTGTTCTCTAATGCTTGGACGAATTTTTTCTTGTTCTCCACGATTTTCCGTTACTTCATGTTGAAGTAACGAAATAGTGTTGTTGAATTCTTCCATTTATTCAGTCACAATTTTTGCTATACTTGAGAAATAATTTGTCTCAAAATAGCTGTGGGATATTGATTGCCCAGCTAAAATTCCACTAAGTTTCTTGTCGCCTTGAGCAAATCTGTCATAGGCATTCGTTAACTTTGTTTTGCGATCTTCAAAGTAAATTGCCCTTTGCTTTCTATCAGAAGGATCCTTTTTGTAGTTCCTGTATATTGACTGGATTTCATCTCCAATATTCGCTTGTTGCGTAAGGAGCAATTCCATTTTATCATTGGATACCATATTGTGGTTTGAATTTGTTAACAACCAATTTTTTGCGTAGATGGGTTAATATGTGTATATCGTATTTAAATATAGTCGCCAAGTTGCCTAAATGAAAAGTGGCTAGCTTAAATTTTCTGTTCCTGACCCGTTAGAGGTTAATTGTTTGCTGTTAGCATGATGTGCCTCTACTCATACCAAAAGTGGTCAAACGTAACAGATGTATTTTAAGCTAAATGTCTGGTTTATATTTTACCAGTTATTTTTGAAATTCTCATCGCCTTATTGACCAGATATTCTATTTTGTTTTCTAACTGTAAACAGTTAAGATAATTTGTTAAGACCTTGCTTCGGAAAGATGTTTGAATCTTTTTCCAAACCAAGATCACGTCGGGGTCTCCAAAAATGTAGCGTAATCTGAAAATTAATTTATTTGTAAGCCTCTAGTACAAACTAGTGACTATTAGTTGTCGCAACCATCTTGGAACCAACTTGGAACAAGTTGGACTCGGAGAAAAGAAGTGAATACGTCAAAGTTAATTTGAGTACTGATTTTATTTGTAAAAATTTCATGCTTATATACAATTTCTAATTCTAAGGGTTACATGCATTTTTTCGTACAACAGCAAGAAATACATAAAAAAGGATATTTATGAGGCTATAAATGTCTAAAACAGTGACAAACCAAAATGTTTTAAATTACATGGTATACTTAAATTTAACAGTATTCTAATACAATTACATTAAACGATAAGGGTAAACATTATTCTAAGTACATGTGGTGTATTGATCATTAATGCTCAGTCTAAGTGTGGGAAGGACATCGCTCGTCAAGGTAGTTTCGGGTTACGTATTCTACATGTCGCTCAGTGTGATCATAAAAACGCCTTGTCGCTGCAGGATATCTTGAGTAGTACCTTAATTTCTTTTTATGTGTTCCACGTGTCGCTCAGAAAGATCGTAAAAACGGCTTATCGCTGCAGGATATCAGTTTATGTATTCTGCGTGTCACTCAGTGTGATCATAAAACGTCTTGTAGCATCAGGATCTTGTGTAGCATTATCGCATATTAAATACGATAACACACGGACAACACGTGTTTTTATTTGGATAGTCAATGAACGTCCACAGATAATAAATAGCATTTATAGGAAGTTCTTTAAGCAATTTTCCAGTTATCATGTCATAGCCAGGCGACTTGTTAGCCTTAATATTGTCGATCATATTTTTAACTTCCTTAGTACTTACATATCTAATTTTGATATTTTGTGAGTTGCTAGAGGTTTCTGAATTATTATAACAGGTTTGTGTGTCATTTGTAAAGGAATTTTCATAAAAGTCAGCTAATAGGTTCGATTTATCGCGTTCTGTTTTAGCCCAAGAAGTATCTGGTTTCCTTAATGGTGCGGTACAGGTTGTCGATTTTCAGAGTTTTTTAGTGGCTTTCCATAGTGAAAAGTTTGTGTCTCTGGTTTGGCTTAAATTAGTCAAATAATTTTCTATATTTTATTTTTATTCTGATTGAGCTTTAATTTTAGTACCCTTATTGCCCGATTAAGTCTCTTTTTATCTTCGGGACTTCTAGTAGTTTGCCACATTTTCCTAAGTCTTTGTTTATTCTCTATTTTATTTCGAATTGAAGCAGGTCATTGCCGCTTCAGCTACAACATCATTAAAATATATTACGGAGCTCTCTATGCCATTTGGAGATTTTAGTGCAATGTCCAAACGTAAGTGTATGTTAAAAAGTTCTTTGTACGCTTGCCAATCTGTTTTTGAGTAATAGAGGCTTGTTTGTGGCAAGCGTTTCGATGTAATCGAGTTGAACTGGTTAGTGATCTAAAGATAACTCCAACCGTGATTTTATAAAGAAGTTATAATTATTTACATTTTTAATAACACAGAAATCAATAAGATCTGGCACTTTACGCGGGTCTGTTGGCCAGTAAGTAGGCCCGCCTGTTGAAAAATGCTTGGCATTAGTGCTTTAAATTGTTTCGCGGAGTATTTTACCTTTTTTGTTGGTAAGTCTTGAGCCCCAGGCTATGTGTTTTGCATTAAAATGACCAGTAGTTATAAATCTTGGCCCTAAAGATTTAAAGTATGTGTTATATTGAGCTGAGACATTGTGACCAGGCGGACTGTACAATACTGAAATTGTTAGGGACCCATTTTTATCTTGCACATTAATAAAAGTAGCTTAAATATAATCGTGCCTAAAATGTTCAATGCCATAGTACTTAATTTTTTTTATAATTTTAATAGCTGAACCCTCATGCCCTATGCCGTCTGGGTGATTTGTTTTATATAAAATATAGCCTGTTATTTTCAGCAAATGTTTAGATGTAAAATGTGTTTCTAAAATAAAAGCCAGATCAATATTATTTTATATTATTTTATAGTAACATATATTTTGCCTCAGCCCGTTGGCATTCCAGAATATAATTCGTTGTGTATCTGAGCACATATCTACGAATTTGTCTTGGATACTAAAAGTGTCACTATATTGAGTATAGCTGACATTTGGTTAAGCTGGATAGAAATCAGCTAATGATCGTGATAGGGCTCTTAACAGGTCACTGCAGACTTAGAAAACACCTACATGTAATGGGTGTAGCAAACTCTCCTGATTGTAGATTCTGTGGTAGTATTGAGAAAAACCTATCCAAATTATATCAGAATGTGTAGCTACAGACAGAAACAGGATGTCATTGTTAGGAGGATACACAGTCTCCATAGAGAAGGTTATGAAAACTGAACTTATAAAAATGATTAGATTCATTCAAAGACTATAGCTAGAAACAGTAATCTAGCCAGTAAGGGTGTACAATATACGTTTCTAGGTAGCAGTACAAATACCCACTTAAGCAATAATTAAAATATTTTATTTAAAAAAAACTGATATATCTGATCAGCTTGTACATAATATATTTTCTCTTACCGTGCGATACCGATCATCAAAATTATCATTTCTTAATTTATTTAACCTAGAATTCTTGATATTTTTTTTGAGTTTATTAATTTGATAAGATGTGTTATGGTTTATCTCCTGCTCCATTTTATCATTTCCAAGTTTTTCAACTACATCTTTGAAAATGGTTGGAATTATGTAGCTGTTAAGTCTACGACGTAAATAATTCGTATTCAAAATGCTATCCGCATCGGTATATTTATGACTTTGTTTTCGAGTCAAATCGTTTTCACCTAACGTATGTTGCCACAAGCTAATTCGGGATGATAGTTGTCCAGAAAAAGGTAAATTTTCACATTTGTTAATTACATTGGATTGATTTGATATTGCAAATTGTTGATAGTCCGTTAAATTATTGGCTGCTTGTACGACGTGGACTGTAGGGTGAAGTTTGTTACTGCTTTTTATAGAAACTTGAACGTTTGAAGGAGTTTTCAGAAAGTTTGACAGCTTTTCCTGTTTATTGCCTTTTGAACGTGTTTTATCATCAAACAGTCTCATATCTTGAATATCAGAACTGTCGAAGTCGCTACTTATACCTTTTAACTTGATCATCTTCAACATTACTGTTTTGTTGAATTTGATCATTAACCGTAAGAGAAGATATTTTTTCTTCTAAACAATTATTATTTTGCAATTTTTTATTCGATTCGGATATATGTTTAATATTATTGTGGGAATTAGTGGGTTTTACATATTGAACAATTCCCAAATGGGCCAAACTGTCATAATTTTTTAACTTATTTTCATGTTTCTCCAATTCTCCCTTTAAACAAAATATTTTATATTAGGATTATATAGTATTTCTACGAAGGGCACCTAGGAAATATATATTGAGTACTTACAATATTTTGTTTGTAACTAGCGCGTTCAGTTATAGTACCATCAAAAGAAGGCCTTACAGCATCCTTAGAAAATTTGCGGGACCTTTTTATTGTTCGTTTTTGCTTTGATAGTGAATTTTTTAAATTAGTCCAGGTTCCATACTCGAAATTTTGTATACTTAAATGATCTTTATAAAGATAGACGTACATAAAATAAGAATAGAAATAAATAATATATAATAACAATAAGAACCTTTTTAAAAACAAATATATTCACTGTTTTTTTATACTCGTTGCACATACTCAGTGGTTTCATAGACCAAAATCAGGTGAGCACTTAGACGGGATTTTGTAAAATTTCGCTCTGGGGACAAATGGGGGTCTTGAAACCGGAAAACCATATCCTTACATTGAATAGTCGTAGAGACTTTAAAAAAGGTGCATTTATGAGATGTTTAAAAAATATTTTAGGCGTGTTCAAGGGATTTCCGAAATTTAGACTCGGGATCTATAGGTGGATCCAAAATAGAGAAGGGTACTTTTTGTTTAAATCATGGAAATAGTCGCATGTGTGATAGATCAGGTGTAACAGTTCCGGTCTTTTGAAATAATTAGTCCTTAGAATATTTGTGTTTAAGGTAGTATTATACTTCTTATCGATCAAAAAATCGATTTTTTTTAAAAATTTTATTTTTGTGGTCTAAATTACCTCAAGAGTATAATTCCCAAATATAAGATCAAAATTCAAAGAAATAAAAAGTTATACACAATTACATGTACAATGGTTCTCTGCGCGCGAGTTATCATAGTCGAGTGATGTAGGTACTGCCGCTCCTGCAGTATGTAGATATATGTATTTAAAAAAAGATGAATGTACTGCCGCTCCTGCAGTATGTAGATATATTTATTTAAAATTGTTGTATGTACTGCCGCTCCTGAGTATGTAGATATAATTATTCCTTAATGCTGCTCGTACTGCCGCTCAGAATAAGTACTCCGGAATTTTATTTTATAACAACACAATATCCTTTATTCAAATAAATACTCCAAAATTATATTTATAGCAACACAATATTCTTTATTCAACTTCTACTCTTCATTATCAAAACTGAACTGACTTAAAAGTACAAAAAGACCAACAAACAAGTCTTCTAAAAAGAATTTATAGCATAAACAATTATTAATACATAAAACTAAATGTAAACAAATAATGTATATAAACGGCTAAGTGCCACAATAAAAATTATGCTGTCTTAAAGTTTATTGACTACATACTACAGTATATACTATTGTCATTCTTATTGTTTATGTTGACGCTGCATGTACGTTGCGGACGACGGGGTGAGTCAAGTTTCCGTTCTATATAATCGAAGCGACGTTGTCAGTGGTGTATGTGTGTGGGGTTTGATTGGTGCCGTATTGCATGTCAATACGGTAACTCCTCCCCAGGTGAAGAGCCGGCCAAAATGAAGGTGTCGTTGTAGCGGTTGGTTGCATTGGTATATTGGGAATGAATACGGTTGTTTTCTTGCGGCACTTGATTGTTATGGTTATGATTACTAGTGTTAAAATTATAACGAAGGCATAGAGTCCAATGATTTTATTCCTCATGTGACGAAAGCACATCTGTCCATAAGGTGTGCGGTCAGCACCCCTTATGAGCAAAAGGATCTCCTCCACATTGGTGATAAACTCATGTAAAAATGCTGGGTTGCCGTCGAAAGTGGGAAGATATTTGATTGGATCCGGAATTCGTAGTGAGTCGAATAAAGAAAGTGGGTCCATGGCAGAGGAAATTTCCCGACCAGAATTTTGGCCGGACCCAGTGGTGTTATTTTCGTTTGGCATTGTACCTTCACTAATGGGGTCTTGAGTTTCAGAAGGTTCCCGTGCCCTAGCACTCCGGGGGCTAAATGGGTTTTAGGTTATACAATTTTGTTTTGCCCCTAGTGAGCATAAATTAAAATTTGACACAATCAATGTTATAAAGAACAATTTTTGACTTATTATTACTTATTATTATTTTGCTAGCAATGAATTAAGTGCTATTATTATGTGAGAAAAAAAAATTTATTATTATTACTTTTCTTTTTTTTTTTTTTTTTTTTTTTTTTCTTTTTCTTTTCTTTTGTGTTGGATAATTAATAATTTTTATACGTCAACGTTGTAGGAACTATCCGGCCCTGTACGAGACAGACGGCAGCAACATCAGCGATTGATGTCACACAGATATTAAATCCACTACAATTTTGGCGTTAATATATTTTTTATAGTTACTTTTCAGTTAATTTATAATTTTATTATTATCTGTATTTGTGTGTGCACACCACACAAGAGCCCTGCTCAATAAGTCGAGCGACTATATCAGCGATTGATATGTCTTATAAGCACTGTATGACAATGTGCAACACAACAAAAAAATTTTTTCTTTTTTTTTTTTTTTTTTTTTTTTTTTTTTTTTTTTTTGTTTAACTCCTTTGTACACCACTAGTGCCTGTCCAGCACGTAGTTAGACAGCTATATCAGCGATTGATATGCCTTGACGCACTGTGTGTACTACCGTGAATACTACTTTGAATGTGTTGAAGCTAAGTACCCGACTCTGCGCGATGCAAAGCACTCAAATAATGTGTAATTATTATCTGAACAAGTACCCAATTGCGGACAACAACATTACTTTCGACAACCGGTATAAATGGAGTACTGATTTATTTTTTTTTTTTTTTTTTTTTTTTTTTAAAAAAAATTTATTTTTATTTCATTTTATCCACAACAAAAAAAATTTTTATTTTATTTTTTCCTTTTTTTTTTTTTTTTTTTTTTGGCACGAAATTCACTGCATTCAATTATTCGTAAAATATAAGTATTTTTTTCCTTAATTAATATTTACTTAATATTTAGCAGCAACGTGAGCAGCATGATTCGGTTCCCGTAGGCTGCGCCAGTTATCATAGTCGAGTGATGTAGGTACTGCCGCTCCTGCAGTATGTAGATATATGTATTTAAAAAAAGATGAATGTACTGCCGCTCCTGCAGTATGTAGATATATTTATTTAAAATTGTTGTATGTACTGCCGCTCCTGCAGTATGTAGATATAATTATTCCTTAATGCTGCTCGTACTGCCGCTCAGAATAAGTACTCCGGAATTTTATTTTATAACAACACAATATCCTTTATTCAAATAAATACTCCAAAATTATATTTATAGCAACACAATATTCTTTATTCAACTTCTACTCTTCATTATCAAAACTGAACTGACTTAAAAAGTACAAAAGACCAACAAACAAGTCTTCTAAAAAGAATTTATAGCATAAACAATTATTAATACATAAAACTAAATGTAAACAAATAATGTATATAAACGGCTAAGTGCCACAATAAAAATTATGCTGTGCTAAGCTTAAAGTTTATTGACTACATACTACGTATATACTATTGTCATTCTTATTGTTTATGTTGACGCTGCATGTACGTTGCGGAAGACTGTGTGAGGTCAAGTTTCCGTTCTATATAATCGAAGCGACGTTGTCAGTGGTGTATGTGCGAGGGGTTTGATTGGTGCCGTATTGCATGTCAATACGGTAACTCGCGGACGTCGGTACAAAACTTTAAACGCGTTTTTCTCAAACCGATGTTTTTTAAACTGGCGGACAGCATAACTCAAGTTCTCTTTAACCGATTTTTAAAAACCTTGAATCAATTGCTTCGTTATAAAAGCCGTCAGGCATCCCCCTAAATCCGATTGTTTTTTTTTTTTTTTTAATTATGACTCAAAAATTTACTAAAAAACCCATTTTTTGTGATTTTTTTTTTAAGTGTCGCCATTTTTTTATTTTTTAATGTTTTTTATCCGGGTTAGGGGGGATGCCTAACCACATGTCTTAGCTTCAAAAGCAACTTTGGTTTTTTCAGATCAGATATTCCTAGGAGGCTGTAGCTTGTCCGCCGAATGGACGTTTATTTTTAATATCTTGACTTTGGCGCCCTCTAGTGATAAAACCAGCATAGTAAAAATTTTTTTTGTACTATTCTTGACAGTCAAAAATGTCAATGATATGATGCAAAACATTTTAAATGCTTTAAATAAAACTATTACCTAGAAAAAAATTGTTTTTTAAAGTAATTTTTCACTGCTTACGAAGTATAATACTACCTTAATCCTGACTTGCTCCACACAGAGCAAGTCAACTTTATTCAAGAATAGATTTATATCGAATGAATCTTATTGTTAGTACTTTTACTTAGCTAAGCTGAGCGCTGCTACGTCAGCTGCAGCGTACATAGTATATAATATAAGCAGAGCAGAGAGTATTATGCATATACATTGTAAACGGTCAATAGCTGACTATGCTTTGGCCGTTGCCAGCTACATTCAAGTGCGATCATATTTCATTGCACTTGAAATGCAACAAAGTGTTGCTGTTTAATTACTTTATATATGTGCATACTACATCTCCGTCCTTTTTAAAAATAACGTAATATATGTATGTAGTTATTTTAATTAATATTTTTTTTAAATTCATTATTTTTATTCATTTCATTCATTTTTAAACATGAAAAATATATACATATGTGTATTAATAGAAAAAAAAAAATTTTTTTTTTTTTTTTTTTTTTTTTTTTTTTAATATAAAATTATATATATGTATTAATAAAAATTTTTGATTGTATTCAATTATATTTTTTTTTTAAAGTAACATTTTACAGAGTTTTTCTTTATTTTGTTCTTTTTTTTTTTTTTTTATACCCTGTACCCAAAGGGTAAAAAGGGTATATTAAGTTTGTGCGAATGTATGTAACAGACAGAAGGAGGCAAGATAGACCCTATAAAGTATATATATTCTTGATCAGCATTGGAAGGGGAGTCGAACTAGCTTTGTCTGTCTGTCCGTCCGTCTGTCCGTCTGTCTGTCTGTCTGTCCGTCTGTCATGCTGTCTGCCGTATGAAACTTAGACTCTCCTAGGCCGTCAAGTGTGCACTTACAAACGGTTTTTCCCTAGACCCATTTTAAGGGGTACCCCCCATACAAATGTACCCCAAAATTTTTGTTTTTGCATAAAAACGTCGTTGTTTTTTATTCTAGGAAGTTCAAATTTAGTAAAATTTATGTCTATGATAGTCCCAATAAAATATCCCAATATGGATAGGACCAACAAAATTTTAGGTATAGCCCCCATACAAATTTACCCCAAAATTTTGGGTTTTTACATAAAAACGTCATTGCTTTTTATTATAGAAAATTTAAATTTAGTATAAATTATGTCTATGATAGTCCCAATAAAATATCATAATATGGGTGGGACCAACCAAATTTTAGGTATAGCCCCCCATACAAATTTACCCTAAAATTTTGGGTTTTTACAAAAAAACGTCATTGTTTTTCATTTTTGAAAATTTAAATTTAGTATTATTTATGTCTATGATAGTCCCAATGAAATAGACCAAAATGGGTAGGCCCAACAAAATTTTAGGTATAAACCCAATCAAAGATATACCCGATTTTTAAGTTTTTCTATGAAAACCCAATTCATGATGTATGGTAGTCAAATAGAACCTAACTTAAGGTACATATAGATTGGGTACAGGATATCTTGCAGTCGAGCATACTCGACTTCAGCGTTCTTTCTTGTTTTGTTTTGTTTTAAATTACAATACAAAAATATAATTATTATTTTATTTTTTATTGAAGTGTTCTTTTATATACATATAAATTGTTTGCATATATTTATTTTATTAAATATTCTATTTTTTTTTTTTTTTTTAAATTTGAAAGCAATAAAATTGTATAAGTTTATGTGTGTGGTAGAACATTTTTTTTTATATATTTTTATATACATATAGTTAAATACTTTATATATGATTTGCTCTTTATACATAGTTGGTTTTCGATGAGTTTTTCTCGGAAAGTTTTAAAGATATTGACCTGAAATTTTAAACTTAAGCTTTTTGTGCTCCTAGGCAGTTTGTATGTCAGAACCAAGGTGCCACGCCCATTTTTAGATATAGCCCCCATACAAACTTACCACTTTTTTTCGATATTTTATATAAAAATTATTATTATTTATGAATGTATTTACTACAAATTGGGTAAAAACACTTCTAATGGCATCCAATATCAGAAGAAAGGTGCCCCGCCCATTTTTTGATATAGCCCCCATACAAACTTACCACTTTTTTGATTTTTTGTATGAAAATAGCTATTAAATATGAATGTTTTTACTTCAAATTGGGTAAAAACAATTCTAATGGCATCCAATATCAAAAGAAAGGTGCCACGCCCATTTTTTTGATATGGTCCCCATACAAGCCTAGCGCCCATTTTTCAGATTTTGTATGAAAATAGTACTTATTTATGGATATATTCACTCCAATCTGGGTAAAATCAGTTCTACTGTTATACTATGAATATGCTACCCATACAAACTCACCTTCCATTTTTTATACCCGCCACACATAGTGTGAAGAGTATTATAGTTGAAAAAAAAAATTGTATGTTTAGCCCCCATACAGACTTACCACTATATTTCGAGTTTGTGTATGAAAATAGTTATTATATATGAATGCATTAACTCCAAATTGTGTAAAATCGCTTCTAATGTCATCCAATATCCAAATCAAGATGACACGCCTATTTTTAGGTATAGCCCCAACACCACCCCCATTCTCGATATTTAGTATGAAAAACAATAATATTTATGAATATATTAACTCCAGATTGGGTGAAAACACATACATACTATATATCAACATAAATGTATGCTACCGATATGATACGGATCGGGCAACTATAACATATTGTTTATTTTTTTTTTTTTTTAAGAATATTATTCTTATATCTTAATTTTTAGCTCAATTTTTACATATGAACCATTAACCCAACACCTTTGCAAAATATTATTTTCATTCTAACTTTCCAGCAACTTTCCAATTTTTTGTCACGCTTTACTCGTATTGCTTTAAAAATATTATTTTAAAATTTAAAACTTTGTTTAAAAAAACAGTATAAATGATTTAGATCGAACCTCAAAACTATATAATTGTCGTTTTAACCCGCGTACTAATTCTTTAGATTTACAAAAAAGCGATGATTTACATTTTGATATAAAAGCGGATTCAGTCCTGCCATCAATTAAATAAATATATAAATGTTTAAAGGAATTGATTTATTATTCCAGCAATTACTGGTACCTGTTTAATATCACATTTATGATTTGGAGAAATGGTATCCCTTTTACACACAGGTACTGTGCTAGTTGTAGTAGCACGTAGTCTATCTGTCTATAGGATGCCGCAGGTAGATAGGCTAGCCTGTACAATTATTTATTTTTGCACACAGCAGTAGGAGCGCATTTCCTACCTGCGTTACAACTAAAACAAAACACCTTATTTTGGACGGTCCTCTCTTTTTGGCTGTTGCACCTGATGGTTTATTACCCACCTCAAACTCAGTTCTTTCGCGACCTTCAAATTGATCACACGTAGTGCGGTTTCACTACAAATAATTTTAAACAAAAATAATTTTTGCTTAATTCAACTCTGATTCGACGTAACTAAGTCCTAGAAGTATTACCAGTGTTTTAGTCTCCATACTAAAAACAAAAGTGCATAAACAAGTGTTAAAAGAAATATTAAAAAAAATAATAATAATTGTTTAAAGACAAAAAAAATAAAAAATATTTTAATACTTGGTAAATTAAAATATTAGATAATTAATGAATATAATAACGCATTTAATAAATTAAATAAAAGTGTAAAAAGTGTACAAGTTTAAAAAGTGTAAAAAGAACGTAAAAAACTGTAAAAGGTGTAAAAGTTTAAAAAGTGTAAAAGAACATAAACAAGAAAAAACGTTAACTTCGGTAGAACCGAAGCTTAAATACCCGTCACACGAATCTTTAAAGAGTTTATGTGTAATAATCAGTGGTCACCCAAGTTTACACACAATATTAATTTAAAATTTTGAGCTAAAAATACAGATATGTATAACAACAAATTCCTCGAAAATATCTGGAAATGGGCGGTAAGTTTGTATGCAAGAAACACCTAAAAATGGGAGTGGCACCATGATATTTGAAGAGTTTTTACCCAATATGGAGTAAATACATGAATAAATAATAACCGTTTTCATACAAAAATTCGAAAGTGGGCGGAAAGTTTGTTTGGGCGCTATACCAAAAAATGGGCCTGGCACATCTGATTTGACATTGGATGACATTAGAATGTTTTTAACCAAATTGGAGTGAATATATGCATAAATAATAAGTATTTTTATACAAAAAAATCGGAAAAAATTTAAAGTTTATGTGGGGGCTATGCCTAAAAGAGGGCGTGGCATCTTGGTTTTAACCCTGGAGGACAAAAAGAAATGTTTTTGGCCCCAGGCCCGGAAACTAAGATACTTCAAACAACCTATATTTTTTTATAACATAAGATAATTAAAGTAAAAGTATCGTAAGTTTGAAATTATAACCGTTTTATAAGTTTCACCCTGTTATTGTTGGAATGTACTAAAACTTTCTCTCTTCTTTCTTAAATTTAGTCGAAACTGTTTTTTCTTATGACGCTTTAATCGCCATACTTTATGAATTCGCGCTTTTCTAATCTTACTTGCATTATTACAATCGATCAATGCAGACACGCATTCTTGTAACGCGGAAAATATATATTAACTTAAATAAATTGGAATTTTATATATTGAAATTGAATCGTACCGGAGTGTTTATTTGATTCTGCATCTTCAGCGTTGGATTTATTTCTACTCAACAACCCGCCTTATAATTGTATCAGCGCATCGTTTATTGGAGATAAAGGAATTTGCAACTTATATTAATCAGCACAGCTAGCAGTGACTTTGAATCAACTTCTGGGTAATTTGTATTAATCACCAAACGCATTCATGTAAGTCCTCAGCATCCGTGTTATATTATACAGTTTATAAATTCACAATTCAACTAAGCGTCCTGTACTAACTTATTTGCGGCAAACCACATACATTCACATATACAAGATTGCGGGGCTTTGCTTATCGACGAAACTAACAAGTCACCCCAATATAATTTATCTCTCTTTATAAAATTATCAAATGTAATAGCCAAAGGCTAGTAACATTTTCAAATGTTTTTACCCAATTGGGAGCGAATACATTCATAAATAATTAGTATTTTTATACAAAAAATCGAAAAAAAACGGTAAGTTTGTATGGGGGCTATACCTAAAAATGGGCGTGGCACTCTCATTCTCGAACTTAATATAGTCGTCGCTGAGAAAAGCTTAAGTTCCAAATTTCAGCTTAATATCTTTATATCTTCAACAAAAAAGATGCCTAGAAATATACAGACAGACAGACGGACAGACGGACATGGCTAGATCGATTCGTCTCATCGAGCCGATCAAGAATATATATACTTTATGGGGTCTACGACGTCTCCTTCAATGCGTTACAATCTTTCAGACAAACTGAATATACCCTTCACACTATGTGTGGCGGGTATAAAAAGTGTAAAGTGTAAAAGTATAAAAAGAGTAAAAAGTGGAAACATTAAAAGTGTGTTAAATTGTGTCTTAGTTGTCTTTAAAACATTTTATCAAAACAAAAAAGAACAAAATGACGCGTTTAAGCAAAAAATCCGCTGAACAACGTCGGCAGGAACAACGTAAAAACTGTAAAAGAGTAAAAGTTTAAAAAGTGTAAAAGAACATAAAAAAAGTGAAAAGTGTAAAAGAGTAAAAAGAGTAAAAAATGTAAACATTAAAAGTGTGTTAAATTGTGTCTTAGTTGTCTTTCAAAAATTTTATCAAAACAAAAAAAGAACAAAAATGCCACTTTTAAACAAAAAATCCGCTGAATAATGTCGGCAGGAACAACGCAACCGATTCCAACAACACTATTCGCAAAATCGGCAAGAAATTATTGAGCGAAATACGACTCGTCTTGCCACGATTCGCAGTAATCCCATCTACCGTGAAGCTGAACGAGAGCGCGATGCAGCGGCCCGTTCCCAACGCCGCGATAATCCTGAGATGAGGGAGCTGGAACGGATCCGTGATGCCAGTGCTCACTCTCAACGCCGCGAAAATCCTGAGATGAGAGAGTTAGAACGGATTCGTGATGCCAGTGCTCACTCTCAACGCCGCGAAAATCCTGAGATGAGAGAGTTAGAACGGATTCGTGATGCCAGTGCTCACTCTCAACGCCGCGAAAATCCTGAGATGAGGGAGTTAGAACGAATTCGTGATGCCAGTGCTCACTCTCAACGCCGCGAAAATCCGGTATATAGGGAAGAAGAGCAGTTGCGTAACACAGCGGAACACTCTCAAAGCCGCGAAAATCCTGAGAGGAGGCAGCTGGAACAGATTCGTGATGCAACTGCTCGTTCGCAACGTCGACTGAATCACAAAGCAACAAAATGTTGCTGTTTAATTACTTTATATATGTGCATACTACATATGTAGTTATTTTAATTAATATTTTTTTAATTCTTTATTTTATTTTAGTTTTTAATTTTAAGAATAATAAATTTTATTTTTTTTTTTAAACATGAAAAATATATATGTGTATTAATAGAAATTTTTTTTTTTTTTTTTGTATTATTTTTTTTTTAATATAAAATTATATATATGTATTAGTAAAAATTTTTGATTGTATTCAATTATATTTTTTTTTTAAAGTAACATTTTACAGTTTTTTTTTTTTTTATTTTGTTCTTTTTTCTTTTTTTTTTTTTTGTTTAAGTTACAATATAAAAATATAATTATTATTTTATTTTTTATTGAAGTGTTCTTTTATATATAATAGGTTTGCATATATTTATTTTATTAAATATTCTTTTTTTTTTGTATAAGTTTATGTGTGTGGTAGAACATTTTTTTTTTTTTTATATGTAGTTAAATACTTTATGTATGATTTGCTCTTTATACCAGCCACACATAGTGTGAAGGGTATTATCAGTTTGTCGGAAAGTTTGTAACGCATTAAAGGAGGCATCGGAGACCCCATAAAGTGTATATATTATTGATCAGCTCGACGAGACGAATCGATCTAGCCATGTCCGTCTGTCTGCCCGTCTGTCTGTCTGTTGCAATGAGTTTCTCTCGGAAAGTTTTAAAGATATTGACCTGAAATTTTAAACTTAAGCTTTTTGTGCCCTAGGCAGTTTGTATGTCAGAACGAAGGTGCCACGCCCATTTTTAGATATAGCCCCCATACAAACTTACCACTTTTTTTCGATATTTTATATAAAAATTATTATTATTTATGAATGTATTTACTACAAATTGGGTAAAAACACTTCTAATGGCATCCAATATCAGAAGAAAGGTGCCCCGCCCATTTTTTTGATATAGCCCCCATACAAACCTACCACTTTTTTGATTTTTTTGTATGAAAATAGCTATTAAATATGAATGTTTATACCCGTTACACATAGTGTAAACGGGTATATTCAGTTTGTCAAAAAGTTTGTAACGCATTGAAGGGAGGCATCGGAGACCCCATAAAGTATATATATTCTTGATCAGCTCGATGAGACGAATCGATCTAGCCATGTCCGTCTGTCTGTCCGTCTGTTTGTTGCTATACGATCTTTTCGATGAAGATATAAAGATATTGGGCTGAAATTTTAAACTTAAGCTTTTCTCGGCACCGACTAGGTTAAGTTCGAAAATGAGGGGGCCCCGCCCATTTTTTTAGATATCCCCCCCCTAAAAATTTTTATTTTTTTTTAATTTTTTTTTTTAAATAGTTATTATTTTTGATCTTCCTCGTTCCAAAATAGGTTAAAAAATTTTTTTGGTTTAAAGAGGATAAAAAAAACAACAACACCCTTTTTTAACGTTTTTTCCGCTCCGGTTAAACCTAATTTTATTTTTTTTTTTTTTTATTTTAAATAAGTTTAAAAAATTTTATAATAACAAACAAAAAAAAAAAAAAGAAATCATTCTTTTTTTAAAATGTCCCCCTAAAAGCCTAGCCCCCTTTTTTAATTTTTTTTATTAAAAAATTATTTATTTATGGATTTATTTACTCAAATTTGGTTAAAATAATTTTTATTTTATATAAAACTGTAGCGAAATATTGCTACGCTTGGCCGAGCGGTTTTGTTTTAGTGTAGGGGAGAATGCCGTCGGAAGGTGGCACCAGCGTCTGATTTCCAATGTTCGTCGCCTCTGATAATATCCGTTTAAAAATTGGCCTCCAATGCTGATTCCAAAAAAAAACAAACAGTAGCAGCAGCAGCGACAGCAATAACAACCTACACGACGATAATAAAAAAAAAACGGCTTTTTGTTTTAATTGTTTTGTCTTCATGCGCCGCACTCTAACTCTTCTCTTGTTCTGCGCACTTGCTTTTTTTTTATTTTTCTTTTTTACATTGTTGTTGTTTTTTTTTAAACCTAAAGGCTTACAACTTGGTGTCACAACTGCCAACCATGCGCATAAATGTTTTTACAACACTTTTCTTTTTTTATTAAGTGTTGACATAGGCAGATTACCCTGTGTCGTCACAGATTACCCTGTGTCGTCACAGGGTTGGTCGACACTTGACACTGGGTGTAAATTTTCCAGTAACGTAATTTCGTTACATTGCCCCCCTTCTTAGACTCGAAGCCTCCTGGCCGAGTAATTCGGTTGCAAGTTCGCTGTAGGGAGACAGGCGGTTGACGTGCACTGTGACTGATTTTCTTTTTTTCGGGGGGGCGTACTTCATACACAAGGTCGGAAATGCGTCGCACGACAGTCACTGGTCCAATCCAATCAGACTGCAGCTTTGGGCTATATCCAACTTTCCGAATGGGCGCATATAGCCATGCCAAATCACCAATATTGAACTCAACTGGGTGCGCTCTTAGGTCATAGCGCAACTTGTTGTTTCTAGCCGCAGTCTGAAGACTGTGGCGTGCGATCTCATGTATTTGACGTATACGTTCGCGTAACTTCTCAACGAATTCAGGGTAGCTGTTTTCGTCCTTAGTCGGGGTGCCATATAGTAGCTCACATGGCAACCGTATCTCTCGACCAAACATCAAGGCCGCTGGAGAAAATCCAGTGGCTTCGTGTACTGCTGACCGGTACGCAAATAAAGCAAGGGGTAGCATCTGATCCCAGTCACGTTGATTTGTCGATACGAACTTTGCCAAGTAATCCAGCAGCGTGCGATTGAAGCGTTCCACCATACCGTCAGACTGGGGGTGCAAAGGGGTGGTACGAGTCTTCTCCACATCCATCAGTCGGAGGCATGTTTGAAATAGTACGGATTCGAAATTTCGGCCCTGGTCCGAGTGTAGTAAAAACGGTGTTCCAAACCGACTAAACACCTCGTGTACCAGAGCTTGTGCTACAGTTTCCGCCGTTTGGTCAGGCAGCGCTATACATTCAGGCCACTTCGTAAAATAGTCCATTATTACTACCACATAACGATTCCCAGTTGGGGTGGTGGGCAGTGGTCCCAGAATATCGATAGCCACTCTTTCAAATGGTGCTCCGATCAAACTGGGGTGTAGTGCTCCGATGGTTCGACGAGAAGGGCCCTTCCTAGCATTGCAGACGGTACAACGCGCACACCAAAGTGCGATGTCCGCATACTGACCAACCCAGTAGTATCGCTGCCGCGCCTTTGTGGTTGTTTTCTTCAGGCCAAAGTGACCACCCGTAACGGAGTTGTGAACGTTCTGAATCACTTGGTTCACCAAAGATCGAGGTATGAGCGGAAGATAGGATCCATCTAAGTTGTCGCGGAGCAACACTCCTTGGTGAAGTTTGAGACGGTCAAACATGTGCCAGTAGGCCTTGACATCTGGACTTTCGCCGAAAATGGACGCCTTAGGAGGTTTCTCTGCATTAGATACCCACTGACGGATGAGAGATAGTGTTTTATCCTCGTCTTGATGTCGACTAAGGTCAAGTGCTTCGGCTCGGATTAGCAAAACGTCCTGATTATCATTTTTCTCTGCCCGTTCGCATACCCGGCAATCAATACATGGTCGTCGCGACAAACCGTCGGCGTTTCCATGTTGCGGCCCGCTGCGATGCTGGATGAGCATGTCATATTGTTGGAGACGCTCTATCCAGCGAGCAATCTGACCTTCTGGCTCTTTAAAATTGAATAACCACCGCAAAGATGCATGGTCTGTTCGTAGGAGAAAATGTCGGCCATACAAATAATGATGGAAATGTTTGGTGGCCCACACCACCGATAAGAGTTCCCTCCTTGTAACGCAATAGTTTCGTTCGGCGGGTTGAAATGTTTTACTGAAGTACTCGATGACTCTCTCCGCGCCCTCCTGCACCTGGCTGAGAACCGCACCAGCACCAAAGTTCGAAGCATCCGTATCCAAAACATATTCCGCTTGGTCAGCGGGAAAAGCTAAAATAGGCGCAGTGGTCAGCTTAGTCTTCAGGGTGTTAAGAGCTTGTTGTTGCGCTTCGCCCCATACAAATGCGCGTCGAGCCTCAGTCAAATCATGCAGTGGTCGCGCTATCGTCGCAAAATCAGCGATAAACTTTCGATAGTAAGAACAAAGACCCAAAAACGAACGCACCTCTGTTTTATTTTTCGGCTGAGGCCAATGCAACACCTTTTCGATCTTCGACGGGCACGCCTGGAGTCCATTCCGTCCCACAATATGGCCCAAGTAGTTGACCTGCGACTGAAAAAAGTTGCACTTTTTAGGGCTCATCTTAAGGCCCGCGCTGGCGAGTCTATTAAAGACCTCTTGCAGATGCACCAAATGGTCCTCAGCAGTTCGAGAATGCACGATTATATCGTCCAAATACACCAGTGCTGACTTCCACGTCACTACAGCGAAAAGGCCATCCATCAAGCGTTCGAAGGTTGCGGGGGCATTACATAGCCCGAACGGCATCACGTTAAACTCATAAAGACCTGCGTCGCAAGCAAAAGCAGTTTTCACGCGGGAGGTCTCGTCCATTTCAACTTGCCAGTACCCGCTTTGCAAATCCATGGTAGAGAACCACTGGGAGCCATGTAGGGTGGCTAGTATGTCATCCATCTTAGGCAACGGGTATGAATCTTTTATAGTCACGTCATTCAGTCGACGATAGTCTACGCAGAACCGAGTAGAACCGTCCTTTTTCTTTACGAGGACGACTGGCGAAGACCAGGGGCTGGTGGACGGACGAATAACGTGGCGGTTGCGCATATCCTCAATAAGCATTTCAACTTCTGCTTTTCGTGCAAGGGGTACTCGACGTGCTGGCTGTTTAATGGGACGTGCTTGTCCAGTATCGATGTGGTGCTGGGTAAGGTTGGTTCGCCCAGTATCTTCATCGCGCCAAGCAAAAACGTGTTGATAGCGATGTAACAGCTTCAGCAGCTCATTTTGAGTCTCAGGGCTCAGTTCATCATTTGGCTTTAAGTTCCAGTGCGAAGCTTCCATGCAGATTCGAGTGTTGTCGTCGCTTGCATCAGTAAATAGCACATCCACAGGCTCCAATTGACCTAGTATCGTAAAAGGTGCCAAGCTCTGCTCTTGGTCGCCAGTGTTCAGAATACGTATCGTCAACTCTCCGTTTACTGCATCTACCAACGTACGACCCAATATGACAGTCGGGGGCAGTTCAGACTGAAACCCTCGTTCGAGCATAACGTTGTTTTTCAGGTTGAAGGCGGAACACGTCACTGTCACGCAGCAGTCGCAACGAGGAGGTATCTTAACAGGTGACATCAAGTATAACAACTTTTGGGAGTTCTGACCTGGAGGTTGAAGAGCGACGGATCCCCACGAGAACTTAAGTCGAAGTTCCGTCAAATCAATCTTAACCCGATGGTTCAGCAAAAAATTTATACCCAATAAGCTAGGTGTTTCACCACTGACCAACAAGAACTCCTGTCTCACTGTTCGGCCAGCCACTGTCAATTTCGTCTCGGCCTTCTTTTTTCACCCGAAAAGTCTCTGCCGACGGACCGCGAAGTTGGATGTCACATGCCTTTGTTGTCAAACGTTTACCGAAATCCCTGCCGTTGAGAAGTGATACAGCTGCGCCAGTATCAATCACCATGTGAACCGGAACGTCCTGCACCATCACTAGGCAACGCAAACTCTGTTCTCCCATAGCTCCGACTAAGTAGGGTGGCGCCGGTACGCTGGCGGCATCTCTCCCCAGAGAAAAAGCGGAGGGTGACGGGGCAGACGCGTGCTCACTGCTTTCGACTGGAGTGTCCAACAAAAGGGGCAACGCATCGTCAACTTGGCTGCTAATGCTTGAGGGCGTCATATAGGCTCCTTCGGTGCATGGCTCACTTTTCCGAAGCTCGGCGCGAGCGGAAACAGTGGTATTTTCGGCCGGTACCAGTAGGTTATTGACATCGTCATTCTTTTTCGCAAATTTTGAAAAGTTGTTGGTCGTGTTAACGGACTCAACTAAGTTTGGAGCTATATTGGCTGCTGCCAGTTCCCGCTCCAGAGAACTGGCTGGTATTAGTTTTCCGAGGGCGGAACAGATGCATTTACCATAGCAGGTTCATTATGCACCCGGCGGCGGTTACGGCGACGTCTTGAAGATCGGCGTGCCGGATTTGACACTCCCGTTTGAAGTACGGGCTGGCTGGACACATTACCATATTGCGTTTGCACCCTGGTTGCCATTTCCACAGCTTCGCCCAAATTGTGGGGGCGGCTTGATAAAACCAGACCCTGTAATGAAGTTTCGCGTATCCCGTCTACAAATTGTTGCATCAGGATAGCATCGTATAAGTGCCGCGGCATCCCCTGGAACGCCGTCATCGCAAGCCGCTCCAGTTCCATGGCGAAATCCGCTAAACCCTCACGCGGTTTTTGCGAGCGCTGCCGAAACTGTTGATAACCGGCCTGGCAGTCCAATGTAAACCGATTGTGCATTGCATTCCGTAGATGGATATAACTAAGTGGTGGGTGTCTGGGCAACGTGCCGTAGAATCGAAGCGCTCGCCCCCTCAGGTTCATCACCACTCCAAGACATTTTTCCTCGTCGCTCCATCTATAGTAGCACGCCACGTCTTCCAAAACGAGCTCAAAATCCACCCAAGAGCTAGAGCCATCAAATGTAGGCAATATACCCGGGTTAAAAGTGGAAGAAGCTTTTCGACTACCCCATGCTGCGGTTTGATCAATAGCCTCTGTCGGCAGCTGTTGTGGCGCATTCAGCCACCGCCAATTCGGTTGACGTTGCCCGGATGAGCTATCAGAGGCAGTCATTGGACACAATACTGGCGGTCTATACCCGGCTGACGTGTAATCGGCGCCTAAGGCGTTTATTGGAGCAACTGGGGGTTGTGGTACTGAATGCGGAGTGGTCTGCTGTCCAGTGCAAGTGGCTGTGGACCAAATCGAATCGGCGAGGCGCGACGTTGAAGTTACTATGGCGGCGGATGGTACGGGCATCTCACTTGTTGGCCATAGAGATGATTGTGCCATACGAAGAGCTTGCGCATCCGAAGCCGCAAGTGGCGGCCATGGCTCTGCCAATAGTGAATCAGTCGACGGTAACGTAATCTGCGTAGCTGGTCCAGCATGAGTACCCAGTATAGTGTTTTGTACATTGGGGCTCAGCCCCCTGTCTAGCACGTTGACTACTGTCCGTTGAAACGACTCGCACAGTGCGTCAATTTTCGTAGAGATTGTCTTGCCCAGCTGGGCCAGCGCACGATCATCCGTCCTTCCTCTCGGCATTGTAGCGGTAAAGGTTCCTCGCGGAGACCGTACTCACCCCACACCTGACACCAATGTAGCGAAATATTGCTACGCTTGGCCGAGCGGTTTTGTTTTAGTGTAGGGGAGAATGCCGTCGGAAGGTGGCACCAGCGTCTGATTTCCAATGTTCGTCGCCTCTGATAATATCCGTTTAAAAATTGGCCTCCAATGCTGATTCCAAAAAAAAAACAAACAGTAGCAGCAGCAGCGACAGCAATAACAACCTACACGACGATAATAAAAAAAAAACGGCTTTTTGTTTTAATTGTTTTGTCTTCATGCGCCACACTCTAACTCTTCTCTTGTTCTGCGCCCTTGCTTTTTTTATTTTATCTTTTTTTACATTGTTGTTGTTTTTTTTTAAACGTAAAGGCTTACAACTTGGTGTCACAACTGCCAACCATGCGCATAAATGTTTTTACAACACTTTTCTTTTTTTTTATTAAGTGTTGACATACGCAGATTACCCTGTGTCGTCACAGATTACCCTGTATCGTCACAGGGTTGGTCGACACTTGACACTGGGTGTAAATTTTCCAGTAACGTAATTTCGTTACATTAATATACTATGAATATGCTACCCATACAAACTCACTTTCCATTTTTTATACCCGCCACACATAGTGTGAAGAGTATTATAGTTGAAAAAAAAATTGTATGTTTAGCCCCCATACAGACTTACCTCTATATATAATTGTCGTTTAAACCCGCGTACTAATTCTTTAGATTTACAAAAAGCGATGATTTACATTTTGATATAAAAGCGGATTCAGTCTTGCCATCAATTAAATAAATATATAAATGTTTAAAGGAATTGATTCATTACTCTAGCAATTACTGGTACCTGTTTAATATCACATTTATGATTTGGAGAAATGGTGTTCTAAGGTCAATAAATATGTCATATGGAAGGTATCCCTTTTTACACACAGGTAGCTGTGCTAGTTGTAGTAGCACGTAGTTTATCTGTCTATAGGATGCCGCAGGTAGATAGGCTAGCCTATACAATTATTTATTTTTGCACAAAGCAGTAGGAGCGCATTTCCTACCTGCGTTACAACTAAAACAAAACACCTTATTTTGGACGGTCCTCTCTTTTTGGCTGTTGCACCTGATGGTTTATTACCCACCTCAAACTCAGTTCTTTCGCGACCTTCAAATTGATCACACGTAGTGCGGTTTCACTACAAATAATTTTAAACAAAAATAATTTTTGCTTAATTCAACTCTGATTCGACGTAACTAAGTCCTAGAAGTATTACCAGTGTTTTAGTCTCCATACTAAAAACCAAAGTGCATAAACAAGTGTTAAAAGAAATATTAAAAAAAATAATAATAATTGTTTAAAGAGACAAAAAAAAATAAAAAATATTTTAATACTGGGTAAATTAAAATATTAGATAATTAATGAATATAATAACGCATTTAATAAATTAAATAAAAGTGTAAAAAGTGTACAAGTTTAAAAAGTGTAAAAGAACGTAAAAAAACTGTAAAAGTGTAAAAGTGTAAAAGAGTAAAAAATGTAAACATTAAAAGTGTGTTAAATTGTGTCTTAGTTGTCTTTAAAAAATTTTATCAAAACAAAAAAGAACAAAATGCCGCGTTTAAACAAAAAATCCGCTGAACAATGTCGGCAGGGACAACGCAACCGATTCCAACAACACTATTCGCAAAATCGGCAAGAAATTATTGAGCGAAATACGACTCGTCTTGCCACGATTCGCAGTAATCCCATCTACCGTGAAGCTGAACGAGAGCGCGATGCAGCGGCCCGTTCCCAACGCCGCGATAATCCTGAGATAAGGGAACTGGAACGGATCCGTGATGCCAGTGCTCACTCTCAACGCCGCGAAAATCCTGAGATGAGAGAGTTAGAACGGATTCGTAATGCCAGTGCTCACTCTCAACGCCGCGAAAATCCTGAGATGAGAGAGTTAGAACGGATTCGTGATGCCAGTGCTCACTCTCAACGCCGCGAAAATCCTGAGATGAGAGAGTTAGAACGAATTCGTGATGCCAGTGCTCACTCTCCACGCCGCGAAAATCCGGTATATAGGGGAGAAGAGCAGTTGCGTAACACAGCCGAACACTCTCAACGCCGCGAAAATCCTGAAAGGAGGCAGCTGGAACAGATTCGTGATGCAACTGCTCGTTCGCAACGTCGAGAGAATCACCAAATTCGAAGAGAAGAACGTCAAAGGGACGCAGCGACAAGGAGAATTCGACGCTTTGACCCAATAAGAAGAAGACAGGAGCAAGTTATTAATTCATCGCAGAGGAGAGTGACACGTTTACAGGCCAGAGAACGTGCGCAACAGATACAACAAATGGCACAGGATCGAGTAATTATATATAGGAGCACACCAAAACATAGAGCGGAAGAGAGCAGCAGGCAGACAATAAGGAATGCACAGAACAGGCAGTCACTATCACCAGAAGGACGCATGGAGCAGCAACAACTACAGCGGCAACTTAATAGGCAGAACTCGGAACGCAACTACCTGAGGAACATTAAAGAAGGACCCACGAAAATTTGTATATGTTGCGGTGGACTATGATTTAAACACCAGGTGAGTTTTTTAAACAAATTTTTTATTAGCAATAAGTACCCTTGATAAAGCCTTTTATTTATCCGAAAGGTTCCCTAACCCCTCAGGTAGATTTGATTTTTGCACTACTTGCCACCGTACTGTGGGCAAGTCAGGTAAAATACCGAACATCTGTTTATCTGAAGGATTAGATTTTCCTAAAGAAACCTGAATGCATAAGCGACCTTACATGCCTTGAGGAACGCTTTATTTCTCCACGCATTCCTTTTATGCGGATTATTTCACTTGGGTATCAACAACAATGCGCGATTAGAGGCGCAGTTGTGAATATCCCTATTTCAGTCTCTGAGACTGTCACGTCCCTTCCAAGGACATTTAAGAACACCCATGTCATTCAGGTAGCACTGAAACGCCGTCTCGAATATCAACACGATTTCATGGTTCAAACCATCCGCCCAGCTAAAGTTTTAGAGGCCCTAAATTTCTTAATCAATCGTTTTTCAATCGTTTTTCAATCGCTCCGTGCTTTCGCTAATCAGTAAATAAACTTACAAAAATAAATTACTTAAAAGTTAAAGTGCATAATTAAAAACATTGCCTTTTACTGCAAAACTAAAACAAAAAAATATAATAAAAACAAAAACAATTAATAAAAAAATGATGAGCGAAGCTCATCAACAAAACAAAAAAATCAGTGGCTGCGAGAAATGCATATTTTTCGTTTGTATCGCCATGCAACAACAAAAACCTTTCATCAAACTCCAACTTGTCTGTTACACTAGAGCAGTCAGCTAATTCTTCTTCATCTTTACGTCAAAGTAACATATCATGGAGTGCTCAATGCATCACGCCGACTACTCCACTGCCTCCTATCGAACCAATAATAGCTTCTACAACAACAATTACAACACAAAGTGGATATACAACATCGACAGCTTCTGCGCCAATAACAACAACAGTATTTTCATCAACTGCCTCGATCACGTCATCTTCATCCTCATTGGTCACGCCAATTCAAAAATCACCTCATATTAATGTACAGTACGTCAACAACAATAACAACAACAATGATATACCTTCGACTTTTTCAATTGTTTTACCAGAAAACGTTACTTCACCAAAAACAAACAATGGAAAGCACACACACACAAATCTGCAGTTAAAGTTGAAAAGGAACAGAGAAACACATTCTCCAAGTAAGCAAACACAACAAAAGCAAACCAATAACAAAAAACCAAAGAACAAAACACAAACAACATTACAAAATTATTGGTTCAGCGAACCAAACACAACAAATCGATTCGAACTGTTAGCAGATGACAAGTGTGACGAACAAAACTCTATGCAACCTTCAGCTCAATTATTGCCAAAAGTGAATAAACCACCTCCAATTTATATTCAGGGTGTCGGCCAGATTAAAGTTTTATATGATGCCCTTAAAGAAGTGGCTCAAAAAAACTTTGAATTAAAAGCGTTAGCTAACAACGAAGTAAGAGTGCAGGCCACAGATTCTAATTTTTATAAAAATATTATAAATATGTTGAAACAGAAAGAAACCAAATACTATACGTATAAAGCTAAGGAAGATAGAAACTTCAAAGTCATTTTACGAAATATGCATCCTTCAGCTGATATTGAAGAAATAAAAGCTGAACTTCAAGAGCTAGGTCACAATGTTAACACACTATCCCAATGTGCAAATTGTCAGAAGTATGGGCATACCAAAAATTATTGTACTAGAGATCCAGTCTGTGTCAAATGCGCTGGTTCCCATACAACAGTAAACTGCACTCTAAATTTCGACAAAGGTCAAACCAAATGTGCTCTATGCAGTGGTAACCACACTGCTAACTATAAAGGCTGCGAAGTCTATAAAGCACTAAAAAGTTAAACGCTTTCCCCAACTTAGAGAAAAATAGTATCAAATAAATATGTAGATGCGCGGGTCTCTCCCCCTCCAAGTTCTAGTATAAGAGTGACACCCTCCATAAGTTTTGCTCAAATAGCTAGTGGCAATAAGTCTAATACACCATATCCAATTAAACAAACCATCCCTTCCCAACTTATTCAACCCGAAACACAACCCACTTTTCCATCTTTAAATCACTTACCACCTAACATAGATTCCACTAACAACTCCTTACCATCCAACCCAAATTCAACTGAACTTAATGACATGCAAGAGCTAAAACTTATGATGAAGCAATTGATGCAACAAATGTCAGCTATACTCAATATAGTGACACTTTTAGTATCCAAGATAAATTCGTAGATATGTGCTCAGATACACTACGAATTATATTCTGGAATGCTAACGGGCTGAGGCAACATATACTAGAACTAAAGCACTTCCTTTATGAAAATAATATTGATCTGGCACTTATTTCAGAAACACATTTTACATCTAAACATTTTCTGAAGATAACAGGCTATACTTTATATAATACAAATCACCCAGACGGCACAGGGCATGGGGGTTCAGCTATTATAATTAAAAATAAAATTAAAAACTATGAAGTTGAACATTTTAGCCAAGATTATATTCAAGCGACTATTATTCATGTGCAAGATAGAAATGGGCCCCTAACAATTTCAGCATTGTACAGTCCGCCTCGACACAATGTCTCATCAGCTCAATATAACACATACTTTAAATCTTTAGGGCCAAGATTTATTGCTGCTGGTGATTTTAATGCAAAACACATAGCCTGGGGCTCAAGACTTACCAACAAAAAAGGTAAAATTCTTCTAGAAACAATTTATACCAATAATGCCAAATATATTTCAACAGGCGAGCCTACCTACTGGCCAACAGACCCGCGCAAAGTGCCAGATCTTATTGATTTCTATGTTATTAAAAATGTAAATATTAATAACTTTTCGATAAAGTCGCGCTTTGAGTTATCTTCAGATCACTCACCAGTTCAACTCGATTACATCGAAACGCTTGCCACATACAAGCCGACGCCCAGCCTCTATAACCCAAAAACAGATTGGCAAGCGTACAAAGAACTCCTTAACATATACTTACGTTTGGACATTGCACTAAAATCTCCAAATAACATAGAGAGCTCCGTAATTTATTTTAATGATGCCGTAGCTGAAGCGGCAATTAACTCTACTCCGCATTTAATTCAAAGGGAAACTAAAAAATTATTTACACCTGCTCCAATTCGAAACCAAATAGAGAATAAAAGAAAACTTAGGAAAATCTGGCAAACTACTAGAAGTCCCGAAGATAAAAATAGACTTAATCGGGCAATAAGGGATCTAAAATTAAAGCTCAATCAGAATAAAAATAAAAATATAGAAAATTATCTGACTAATTTAGGCCCAACCAGATATACAAATTTTTCCCTATGGAAAGCCACTAAAAAACTCAGAAAATCGACAACCTTTACCGCACCATTAAGGAAACCAGATGGTACTTGGGCTAAAACAGAACGCGATAAATCGACCCTACTAGCTGACTATTATGAAAATGCCTTCTCAAATGACACACAAACCTGTTATAATAATTCAGAAACATCTAGAAACTCACAAATTATCAAAATTAGATATGTAAGTACTAAGGAAGTTAAAAATATGATCGACAATATTAAGGCTAACAAGTCACCTGGCTATGACATGATAACTGGAATGTTGCTTAAAGAACTTCCTATAAATGCTATTTATTATCTGCGGAATATGTTTAACGCAATAATAAGACACAAATATTTTCCCAAGACGTGGAAGGTAGCAGAGGTCATAGCTATTCCAAAACCTGGTAAAGATGCCACAAGTGCAGCGTCTTACCGTCCGATAAGCCTTCTTCCAATACTATCAAAAGTTTTTGAAAAATTATTCCTTAACAGACTTCAACATCACTCAACTATTGAACAAATTCATAGAGTAGTTAACAAAATTTCTAGAGATCTAGAAGATAAAAAGTATTGTATAGGAGTATTTCTTGATGTTGAAAAAGCTTTCGACAAGGTATGGCACATTGGTCTATTGTATAAATTAAAAAAACTACTTCCACCAGATTTTTACCACATGCTTAAAAGTTACATATCTGATCGACACTTCTATGTAAAAGTTAAAGACGCTCACTCTACAATAAGGCCAATTAAAGCAGGTATACCTCAAGGTAGCGTTCTTGGACCACTCTTATACGTCCTTTTTACACAAGACTTACCTATCCCAATAGAACCCTCTTCTATGATAGCAACTTTTGCAGATGACACAATTCTTCTTTATTCACATAAAGACTTAGCTGTAGCCTCTAATAAGCTTCAAAACATACTTGATAACACCAAAAAATGGTTTGACAAATGGGCCATAAAAATTAACGAAAACAAAACTACACAAGTTATCTTTACAACAAAAAGAGCTTTCGTGCCCATTCCTTTAAAAATAAATAATATAGACATACCTATTGAGAAATCGGCCAAATACTTGGGAATTCACTTAGACAATAAACTGACTTGGAAGTTGCACATAGAAAAAAAGCGAAATCAAATGAAAGAGAAATGTCGTCAACTGAGCTGGCTTATGAACAAAAAATCGAAGCTCTCTATGAGCAATAAACTTCTACTATACAAAAGCATCATAAAACCAATTTGGACTTACGGCCTTCAAGTTTGGGGCACATCCAAAACATCAAACATCAATATTATACAAAGGCAGCAGTCAAAAATACTTCGACAAATCACAACAGCGGAATGGTATATTTCCAATGCAGATATACACAGAGATCTCCAAATAAAGACTGTTAAAGAAGAAATAGTAGCAGTTAGTAGAAGCTACCACATCAGAATCCTGGCTCATTTAAACAACGAGATGTGTAACTTACCCATACTAGAGTTAACTAGTAGACGACGTCTAAAAAAGAATTCGACCAGCTGACTTACCGAACTATCAATAAGCGCAAATTTATTTAATTAAGAAATTGTTATTCACGATGTTATTCACGATAGATTCATAGATCTATTTTTTGTTTTAATTATAATTTAAAGAAATTGTTCTTTTAAATTAATTAAATTCCTATATCGATGTTATAATATGTACTAAATGTTGTTGTAGACAGATGTACAAAATTAATCATAGGAAAATAAAAAAAAAAAAAAAAAATCTCGAACGAATGGGTCCAGTCGATGAGTGTCGAGGAAGAAGTCCCCTTTTTAGCAGATCAGGCCGATGATACTTTAGTGCGTCAAATTGAAATGTCTAATATAAGAATGGTAGAGGCAGGAGGGTTATACCTTCAGGGCGAAAACGAACTTAGCCCCTGGTGGTTAGAAAATAATCTTATTGAGAATCAGCCACTAGAACGTTTAGCCATGGCACCTGGACAAGGAAGGATACCTCAAGATATTACTGCAGATGAAGACGTTGAGGAACTTTCTTATCCTACGATTTATTGTGGGGTAAAGAGAAAAAGTGCAACTACGTATAGTAAAATAGCTAGGTCTGAAATTAGGAGATTCGATCGTAGATGCGCCAGAGTAGATAAAATGCTCTGGATGTACAAGTACTACGAATAGAGTAAAGTCCGCTATTTCCACATGCCTTCGCAAAAAGTCCAATTTTTAGGTCTGTTACTGTAGAAAATGCTTTAGACGAGAACTTTGTAAATAATCTCGTACAGCACGACGAGGGCTTGGGAAGCTGAGAAGAAGAAAGTATTGGCAATGATTCGCCAGTTTGGTCTTCCGACCTTTTTTATAACAGTGTCCGCTGCCGAAACAAAATGGCATGAATTGTTAGTTATTTTATCTATAGTAGTAAATAATAGGGATACAACAGAAGAAGAAGCGGCCAATCTTGAAGCCACTGAGAAAGCGAGACTTATACGGTCAGACCCTGTAACCTGTTTCCGTTATTTTGACCATCGTTTCCGTCAACTTCTTAAACTTTTTCAGTCCTACATTTTTGGTGAACACGAGGTTGTCGATTTATATTGGAGAATAGAATTCCAACACAGGGGGTCACCACATTGCCATGGTATGTACTGGCTAAAAGACGCTCCGAAATTCGAAAACTCTGCTGGAGGTCAAGTCGTTGAGCCAATTATTAATTTTGTTAAAAGGTTTATAACGACTGACGGTGACAATTTAGAAGTGCCCGATGTCATTGAATATCAACGTCATCGGCACACTCGCACTTGTAAAAGGCAAGTGCAGGGACAAAACACCTGTAGATTCAATATGCCATACCCACCCATGGCCCAAACCGAAATACTTTTCCCTCTTGAGGAGGGCGTAGATATAGTAGAGTCATAAGGCACTTTTCAAAAAAATTAAAGAGGTTTTAGATCTGCCAAATTTATCTTCTGATGAAATAAATCATCTTAATACTTTCGATAATTTCTTAGAAAAATTATCAATTAATTATGAGGCTTATAAACTTGCCCTTCATTAAAGTTAAAGCCTCAAATATTTTTACGAAGAAAATTTTCTGACCGAATGCTTAACGCATATAACTCGGATATTCTTCGCCTGCACAAAGCCAATATGGACATTCAGTTCATATTAGATGCATATGCCTGCTGTAGTTATATTATTAACTACATTAATAAGTCTAATAGAGGCGTATCGAAGTTGCTTCAGCAAGCCATGCAGGATATGAATGAAGGCGAATTTCCGTCAAAGAAAATTGCAGCACATTGGCAATAAATTTGTAATGGCACAGAGAAGCAAGCATATAATATTTTAGGGTTGCACCCTTCCGAAGCTAGCCATGGTGAAATATTTGTAAATACTTCACATCCTGACCAAAGGGTTAGAATGCTAAAGTCCAAGCGGAAACTTGAATTACTTCCGCCTAATTCCACAAATATATATGTTCCTAACTTGTTGGATCATTATATCCAAAGGCATGATGCTCTTGAAAATGAATGCCTAGCATCATTTGCAGCTTATTTTAAATTTATAAAAGATGGTCGCTCAACAAGCAATGAAGATTATGATGAGTTAGATCAAGAAGATGAGGCAGTTGAATCCAGAAAATATAAACTGAAAGATAACTCTGGGTGGGTCCAGAAGAGAAGCAAGGCTTTAATTTTAAGATGGAGGCACTACAGCGTAGAAACCCATAGGTCAGATTATTTCCGGGAAATGAAAATGCTTTTCCTTCCATGGCGAAATGAGCAGGATGAACTTATTAGTAACGATAATGAGCATTCCTGTTCTGTGAATAAAAATGTTATTGAGCACAATAGGCGAATGTTCGACCAGTTTGAGGAACACGAATTGGAGCAGGTACTTCAGGGTTTGCAACTTGAGCAAAATTTGGACGATCAAGTTGAAGTTTTACCCTACTCCGTTCCTTGACGAAGAATTTAGAGCTCTCGCCGTGCCGGAAGTTGACGAAAACATTAATATTCTTGATCCTCACTTAGTTGAAGAAAACTCAGTAGAGGAAATTCGGTTGATTAAATTGCCCCCTCTAATTCCTGAAAATGACCTTTTTGCCATGGTTCGTTCCCTTAATGTTAGGCAACGCAAATACTTTGCTCACGTTATGCACAACGTGAAAGCAAAACAAACATTCCATGACTACGTTGGTGGTGGTGCTGGTGTTGGTAAAAGCCGACTCATTTCGGCTATCTATCAGTCTCTGACTTTTAGAGCCAATCAAGTTGCTGGCAGCAACCCAGAGTCGGCGAAAGTTCTTCTTTGTGCGCCAACTGGGAAGGCTGCTTTTGGAATTGGTGGACTTACTCTCCACTCAATATTTTCACTGCCGGTCAATCAGTCTTCGACCGAGTTACGTCCCCTCAGCAACGACATTGTCAACACAATGTATTCTAAATTGATGGACCTTCAGGTAATCATTATTGATGAAATTTCTATGGTCGGCGCTAAAATGTTTTCGTATTTGGATTGCCGTCTTAAGCAAATTTTTAAAAATAATAATTTCTTTGGAGGAATATTGATTATTGTGTTTGGGGACCTCAAGCAACTTTCCCCAGTTGGCGATCGATGGATTTTTAAGCCAAATAGGAGCGATCCGTATAGTGCTATTGTTGGAAGCACTCTTTGGGACTTTTTTAAATTTTTTGAGCTCACGGAAATTATGCGTCAACGTGAAGACTCAAATTTTGCTGTAGCATTAAACAATATGTCTGAGGGCAAAATGACCGAAAATGACATTCAGTTATTTAAACAAAGAGTTGTCCAAATGAGTGTAGTTCCAAGAGAGGTCATTCATTTATTTTATTCTAATGCTGAAGTTATTCAGTACAACTCTTTGAAGCTATCACAGATAAATGATGAGGAATTTATATCCACGGCAAAGGATACAATTAAAGCGGGCAATTTATCTGAAAGGAGCAAGCAGCAAGTTTTGGAAGTTGTGAAAGAGTTTAAAACTTCCGAAACTCAAGGGCTGTGCTACAGGCTTCAGCTGAAAAAATCGGCAAAATATATGGTGACCGTAAACATCGATACCAGCGATGGTTTGGTCAATGGCGCAACTGGCGAGCTTATGCACATTGAGCAAAGAGTGAATGGATTGCAACATGTCATAAGCACGCTATGGGTAAAATTTTCGGAGCCCTCAGTAAGAGTAATAGCTAGGGCAAAAAAAAAGACACCCCATAAATAGTGACTGGACCCTAATTGAAAAAATAGTTCGAGCTTTTCAGTTCAAAAAGAACGAACAAGTATCCATGGAACGAAATCAATTCCCAGTTATTCCTGCAGAGGTAATAACTATTCATAAGAGCCAAGGAGCCACTTATGAAAATGTTGCAGTACATACCAGAAGGGGTATGAGCAGAGCTGCACTTTACGTGGCCTGCAGTAGGGCAACCAGTGCTTCTGGTCTTTTCATTATAGGAGATTTTGATGCACCAAGTCCATTCGCATCTTCAGATATTGTTCAAACTGAGTTGAACAATCTCCGTGGTGAAAAAGCTTTAAGTCCACAATACGATTACTTGTCTGATGCTTCAAATAGGCCCCTTAGTGTGTACTTCCAAACTGTTAAAGTCTGAAGTGTCGTATTGAAGACATGCGTTCTGATAGCATTATTTGCTTATTAGGTATTTTGTGCTTCGTCGAAACATGGGCTCTTCAAAATAAAGAGTTTAACATAAATGGTTTTGACGTAGTAGGAAAGAGTTGATGGCCAACATCGCGCAACCAGGAATCGTTCTCTTCGTCCTGCAAATGGCATTTTAATTTATGCCAAACAAAGCATTTCACAGAATGTGGAGTTTTTATTTGAAAGGAGTATAAACGATGCTGGAAAAATTTACCAAATGTTGGCCATTAAATACTTGGATACATCATTTTTAGTGGTTTACAGGAATCCTTCTTTTCCTGTTACAGAGTTTCGAAATGAAATTCTTAATGATGTAAAAAAAGTAATAGATGAGCATGCTGGGAAGGTAGTAGTGCTAGGGGACTTTAATATCGATGCATTATTAATGACTGATCAGCTCCAAGTTCAGTTTGCAGAATTGGGATTAGTGTCTCTTTTTGGGAAATGAGGCAACAACAAAGCAATCAACGCAGATAGAAAGGTTTTTTTCAAATTTAGTAGGTGGGCGATGTGAAACGTATGAAACCCCATACAGTGATCACGACGGGATAGTTTTAAGTTATAATATATAAGTATGAAATAAGTAATTGTAAATATTAATGTAAAAATTGTAAATATATGAGAATTAATATCAAATTGTAAATATTATCATAGTTTTAAGGTTTCTAATTGTAAATATTCGCTTTAAGATCAATTGTATAGTAAAATAATATTGTATAATAAAATAAAACTATATCGCGTCATTATTTATTTATTTATTTTTTACATTCGTGTGGCGGGTATTTAAGCTTCGGTACCACCGAAGATAATGTTCTTACTTGTTTTAAGTTAATATTTTATGGTTATACATAGTTATATTATTATTTTTTTTTTTTTTTAAATAATATTTTCAGTTTCCTTTTTTTTTTTTCATATCTTTTATCTCTATTTAATTCAATTTAGTTAATTTCTCTTATAAGGTTGGAAAATATTTTTTTTTTTTTTATTTGTGGTATCTACTCTATTTTCTATATCTTTTATCTATATCTTTTTTTTTAGTATTCATATTAAGTGTTCGTTTTTTATTAGTGGTCAAAATTGTTTGGTCTTTTCGTCTGTTAGAAGTATAGTTTAACTATATATATATATATATATTTTTTTTTTTAAAATTATTTATACAACTTAGAATTTATCTTATTCATTCACACAATCATTCATACTGTTTCTACTATTATTGTTTTTATTTATTATTTCTAAGAATTTTAAAATTATATTTAATATTAAATCAACTCAGAGAGCTAATTTCATTTTGATTTCTATTATATATGGTACCACGTTGTGAACGGGTATAGTGTGGTCATTTAATGAAAGTGACTTGCTATGATTGCTACTTACTTGCTCGAATGGGCAATATTATTTTGGTGTATAGTAGCAAAAAATAATAATTAATATATCGCTATCATATTTGAGTATAAACATTTTTAAATTTTTTAATTTTAAAATTATTAATTTTATTCTTTGACTATACATCAATATGTTATTACCAACTAATGATTTTACATCAGATGAAGTAGTTGGTGTGTCAGCTTTACAAATTTGATATTTGTCTATTTCTGACAACTTTTTATTTTGACATTTAACGCATTTACGAACATATTCGGTTACGTCTCTAGTCATGTTTTTCCATGAATAATTTTTCTTATGTTTTGCAAAGTTCGCGTGATTCCTGGGTGATCAATCCGTAATGAATCATCGTGGTACTTTTGCAAAATTAAAATTTTTTCTTCATGTGTGACAACTTTTCTTAATTTGGGCGTCAGTGCTATTTTTACTTTCTCGAGAATTTTATTTCCTATGTTTATATAACTTGTGATCATGTTATTTTCAAATATATTGTCACCTAGTGACTGCTGTAGCTTTGTCAATCCGTTATCACCTGCTAATTTTTCAAGCAGTTGGAATAATCGATTCAATTCGATCTTTCCATTAATGATAAGGTTGCTAATTTATATTACTAGTGATCACTTTTTTATTTTTAGTTATTTTTATACAGTCGCCTTTTATTGCTAGCTTTGCGCTGTTTTTACTTAATTTGCTACTGAACGCTTTATATACTTTTTGTTCACTGCACTTAATCAAGTGCATGTTTTTAGGCTCTTTAAAACCTGCATTTGTTGTCTGATGTTCAGTCGTTACTTTAAATATATTTTTATTTTTATATTGTATTTGCGATAATTTATCAGCGATATAATTTTCTTTTTCCTCAATATTTTTGGTTAAATTTATATTTCTACTAGTATTCTTTTCATTGTTTGTGGCTATATAATCTTTTTGATTATTATTTTTAAAATTATTTTGTTTGCATCTTTTTATTAAGTTTGCATGAGCAAATTTTACATGTTGGTCTTGCTTGAAGTTATTCCTATGATTAGTGCAAGAATCAATAAACTTAGCTATAGCTTCGTTCATATTTTTAAATTGACCTGCTTCCATTATAAATTGGACTATTTTATTATTAGCGTTTTTAATCATAGCTCTTATTGCAACTTTTGTGGAATATTTTTCAGCTAATTCTAGTGTTAACCCATCGGAAATATACGCGCATTGCAATTTTTTTGTGAGGTCTTGAATCTCTGTAGCATATGCGATGGCTGATTTAGATGCCTGTCGGACGTTCATCAATTTAGCGGTGAGAACGTCTACAGATTCACCTTTAACTCTAGCCTTTAGAGATATAACTATATCTTCAATCGTATTTTCTAAGCCAGTTAATAAAGTATACGCCATGCCTTTTAATTTTGTTTTAATAAGGCTTATGGCAACTTTTGTGTTGCCATAATTTATTTGGCTTATTAGCTCTAAAGAGGCTAAAACGATGGGAGTTGCTCAAAGGTGCCATCAAAATCCGGTAGGATTTTTAAAGCAATATTCAAGAAGTCAACTGCCGTTTGATGCATTTTAATTTGTCTTTTCTGATAAGTTTTTGTTAGTTATTAATGTCATTGTAAGTATAAAAATATTGTACTATACAAAAAAAAAAGATTATTTCCTACGCTTGTTTATTCTTTTGCCTCCTGAAGGGAGTTAAATTTTTTTTTTTTTTTTTTGATAGAGAATCAATAAAAAATTTTTCTTTTCATTATGTGGTTCGTAATTCTGAACTTTATTTTATTAAAATCATGAATAACAATGAATTCACAATTTTTGTTTTAATCAATGTGTATAATTTCTAAATCATCATTAAACAAGTCTTTTATCCATAGTGGAACATTCATAATTGTTGAAAAAAAATCTATACTGAGCAAAAATTACTTTTTCGATGTTGTCTACCATAGTTTTAATCTTTGAATCTCTTATTACATTGAAGCCAATCTCTGATTTGATATATTATAATTTTTTATTTTTCACCTCGTACATAAGAAGGTGTTCAATGAATGGTAAATATTTTTATACCCGTTACACATAGTGTGAACGGGTATATTCAGTTTGTCAAAAAGTTTGTAACGCATTGAAGGAGGCATCGGAGACCCCATAAAGTATATATATTCTTGATCAGCTCGATGAGACGAATCGATCTAGCCATGTCCGTCTTGTCTGTCCGTCTGTTTGTTGCTATGCGATCTTTTCGATGAAGATATAAAGATATTGGGCTGAAATTTTAAACTTAAGCTTTTCCCGGCAACGACTAGGTTAAGTTCGAAAATGAGAGTGCCACGCCCATTTTTAGGTATAGCCCCCATACAAACTTATCGATTTTTTTCCATTTTTTTTTTAAATAGTAATTATTTATGAATGTACTCGCTCCCAATTGGGTAAAAACATTTTTTTGGTCATCCAGGGTCAAAACCAAGACGACTCGCCCATGTAACGGGTATTTCAGCTTCGGTTCCACCGAAGTTAACGTTTTTCCTTGTTGTAAATGAGAAGGTCTATTTTGATCATTCATTTTACATTAAATAATTTTTTTTTATTATTATTCTTATTTACTTGATTTTAACAGTTTTATAAAAAATTATTCTGCCATTGTGCAGAGTATATAAATGTATATTTGCAAGCAAACAATTGTATTAACACTTAATATATTATTAAAAATTTTTTTTTTTTTAAATTTTAAATTTTATCTAAGTCATTTGCGTGACTCATATATTTTTCTTAATACATTTGTTATGTAATTTATATATTTTGTATAGTACATTTGCAGACATTATTATAACAATGATAATTAACAAAGTACTTATTAGATGTAAATCTAGTTTTTCGACTTCAACCTTGTTTATTACATTTGCTGTTGAGTCTACTGATTTACTATCTATTAGGTCATCTATTAGGCAATTCAATCCCATATATTTCTGTTTTAGAAATACTATTTGATTTCATAGATTGTGTTGGGAGCAGCAGTAGAAAGTACCAACGTTAAAACTAAATCATAAAACTAATTGTTTGTTATTAAGTGTAAATATTCATGTAACGGAATTTCTCTTATATTTTACTCATGCATTTACAAATGTATAAGCTTAAGTTAGGCTACTGATATTTGTCTTGCTTATCTTAAGTTCAGTTGCAATAAACAAATTAGATGAACACAACGTACCGCGGATAAACTTTGTAACATTTTCGCAAGTTTCCCAAATAATTAATTTAACTTAATAAATAGTGATTAAAGTAGCATAAAATTATCATTGGGTTTAATTTTTTATTTTTGAAACAATATTTGGCATTTTTAAAGCGGCTATCAGAACGTCGATAGCCCCACATTTTGGTGACCCACCGACATAATAAAAGAACACATTTGCATATGTGCATAAAAGTTTTTGATCGTTTAATTAAACTCTGTGAAAATAATTGTGCATAAAGACAAAATTGAAACATTCGATAAATTCGTTGCGTTGTGTTCAGCATAATTTTAAATATAATCGTTTGCATGTTCTACGTACATAAAAACTGTAAGCATATGTATTTACATAGGTAAATATATACTATACGTATGTGCAAGTAACTGTGCTCGAGTTTTATACATATATACGGCTATTTCGCGCGCGATCAAGTTAATAAGAAAACTCCGTTAGACTTTTTGATCTTTGCTTTGTGCTTTGTACATACGTACGCTGCATACATTTATTAAAAAAAACAAATTATTCGAGTAATTTACATAGAATACGTTACTCAGAAGAAACAGTTAAAAATTATTGATTTCGAGTTCATGTGCATTTTGATAATTAAAATAAAATAAAGTAGTACTTTGCACTTGCCATCATAAAATATTTTTAAATTTGGGCAAAATAATTATGGCACAAAGTGAATCTAACGTGACGGCGTCTTCTGGAGAAAATCGTGTGCAATTTTTGAAGCTAAAAGCAAACTCGCTATACAAGCAGCTTCAGATGCAGAAGCATTTATATGCCAAAGAAAAAGTGTACTCTTTGGATGACGCAACAATTGTAGTGTATCTCGAGCGGCTTGAGCAAATGAAATGTGCATTTGATTCAGCATACAACGCCTTAGAGGAACTTGATTTTGAGCAAATTGGTGGTGAGCTAAGGAGCAGTTTTGATCTTGAACTAATTTCCAGCAAGGAAAATCTACGAATTGAGCAGATTCATCGCAATGAAAAACGACAACGATCGGCTAGTTTGCCTCACTGTTCGACAATAAGACAAAATTCACCGGATGATACTTCGCCAATTTATGTTGTTGCACCGCCACGGTCGCGCTTGCCTGATTTGAAGTTGCCTACATTCGATGGCGTATACACAGCTTGGACCAACTTTTTCTCGCTGTTTACATCAATAGTGGACCAGGAGGACTCCATGCCAAAAATTCAAAAGTTTCAACATCTGCATTCCTGCTTATCAGGCGCTGCGCTTGAGACAATACGTTCGCTTGAAATAAACGACGATAACTATGACACCGCGTTAAGCCTTTTAAAAAAACGATTTGATAATAAAAGTCTTATTTTTCAGTCACATGTCAGAGAGGTGCTTGAGCTACATCGGGTGGAATCGGCATCTGCTGTGAAGCTACGCGGAATTGTGGATTGTGTGAACTCGCATCTTCGATCATTGAATTCTTTGGGTACGAAAGAAGAAATAGGAGACTGCATACTGGTTCAAATATTACTGCAAAAATTGGACAATGTTACACGTGCAAAATGGGAAGAAAGTTTGGCAATCGACACTATACCCACATGGGAAAAACTATCGGCATTTTTGGATAAACGGTGCCGGACATTAGAAAATGTAGAAAGTGCTAAGTCTTTTCAATCACATAGCAACCAGGGTAAGCTAACCAAAAATACAAATAGTCACAAGTCTTTTATAGCAATTACTGCTAGTACAACATGCGTAATTTGTAATAGCGCCAACCACCAAATATATAAGTGTCCTCAATTTGCAAATCAAACAGTCGCACTCAGATTTAAAGAAGTCAAAAGATTAGCGCTTTGCCTAAATTGTCTGAAGAAAGGACATCAAGCTCGATCTTGCAAATCTACACATTGTAGAACTTGTCAGGCCAGACATCATACGCTTTTACATTCTAGTATATCTCAGCCAGTGCAGGAGATATCAGCTTCTTTTGATTCACAGCAAGTTTCGTCGTCACCTAGAGAACAGCAAACTGCATTAATTGCAATGCCGATGCCCGTAGCTTCTGTTAACCAAGCCCTCACATCTGACACTGTGCTTCTTGCCACCGCAATTATCATGGTTAAAGATCGGTGTGGCACATTGGTGCCATGCCGGGCGCTACTAGATTCTGGGTCGCAGCTGCATTTCATCACTTCTCGAATGGCCAATCAGTTGCAGTTGAAGAAAACTAAATGTGCTACCGCAGTTTCTGGCATAGGCGATGTGTCATTTACAACTGAGGGGCGCACTGTCAGTTTAAATCTACAGTCGCAGCTTTCTGATTTTTCTACAAATATTACAGCGGTTATCGCAGCTACAATCACTGATAACCAACCAACTTTTAATATTGATACTTCGAACTGGAACATTCCATCGAATATACAACTAGCAGATCCACATTTCTTTAAGTCACAACGGATTGATGTCCTCATTGGAGCGAGCCTTTTCTTTGACTTGATTTGTGCCGGTCAAATGCGGCTTCGTTCGGAATTGCCGCTGCTACAAAATACACGTTTGGGCTGGATCGTATCTGGCGGCGGGTTACATTCCCGCAACGTAAAGCATCTTGTCGCACACACCATCTCCAACAGAACAACTGATTCGGATCTCCAGCTAGATCAATTGGTACGACGGTTCTGGGAAGTGGAGAGTTGTTGTGAATCTATCGTAAAAGCAACGAAAGAGGAGATTGACTGCGAGGAGCACTTCAAAGCTAATTACTCTCGTTTAGCCTCCGGTGAATACTCTGTTCGCTTGCCGCTGCAGCAAAGTTTAGATATGCTTGGTGATTCGTACCAACAAGCTTTGCATCGTTTTCGTAATTTGGAACGCAAATTAGAGCGTAGTTCGGAGCTCAAAGCTCAATACTGTGATTTTATAAAGGAATATCTCAACCTTAAACATATGTCGCTTGTTGAACCTTCAGCCAGAAGTCAATGCAGATATTTCTTACCACATCATTGCGTGTTGAAGGAGGACAGCACAAGTAACAAAGCTCCGTGTTGTTTTCGACGGATCAGCTGCATCCTCATCGGGATTCTCATTGAATCAACTATTAATGGCGGGGCCTACAATTCAGCCCAAGCTATTTAACACGCTTATTCGATTTCGTACTTTTCCAGTAGCACTCACCGGCGATATTTGTAAGATGTATCGTTGTATTCGAGTTACACAGCCAGACAATTATTTGCAGTGTATATTGTGGCGTCATTCGCCAGACGAAGAAATTAAAATCTATAAGTTAGATACGGTGACGTACGGCACGAAGTCTGCCTCATTTTTAGCTATACGGGCACTTCAACAATTAGCTATTGATGAATCTTTATCATATCCACTTGGATCGAAAATCGTGTTAAGAGATTTCTATGTCGATGACTTAATTACTGGTGGTAATACTAAAGGAAGAAGTCATCGAAATAATGCAACAAACCACACAGCTTCTCAGCAAGGGGCATTTTCGGCTTAGAAAATGGTGTAGTAGCAGTCCTGCTGTACTAAACAATATACCAGCTGAAGATGTTGATACTCTTTTGAGATTTACTGATGGCTCAGATATAACAAAGACTCTCGGTCTTATATGGGACCCATTAACAGACAAATTTTTATTTTCGTATGACAAGCAACAACTGTCACCGAAATACTGCAAACGTTCAGTGTTATCCATAATCGCTCGATTTTATGATCCTCTCGGTCTTATTGGCCCAGTTCTTACTAAAGCTAAAGTTTTCTTACAGCGTCTATGGAGAGAGCGACTCCATTGGGATGAAGCTCTTCCACCTCCATTGCACACAGCGTGGAAAAGTTTATTCTATGATCTTAGTGACGTGCAGTTCTCTGTTTTTCCACGTCATGTAAAGCTTGCTCATGCAAACTGGGAGATACATGCTTTCTGCGATGCCAGTCTGGAAGCGTATGGCGCTTGCATTTATGTTTGCTCGCGCAAAGACAATATTGTGCAAACTAACCTACTATGCTCCAAGTCTCGCGTGGCACCGCTCAAATCGTTAACCATACCGAAGCTAGAGCTCTGTGCAGCGGCACTTTTGGCTCAACTGATACACGAAGTTGCAGCTATGAAAATGTTCGAATGTACTTATCATTGTTGGTCTGATTCAAGCGTTGTTTTGTCATGGATCAAAGAGGAGCCATCGAGATTTAATGTATTCGTTGCAAACCGAGTTTCCAGCATTCAACAGCTCACTAACAAAATGGTTTGGCATTATGTTCCATCATCATTAAACCCGGCTGACGTATTGTCCAAAGGTGCTTCACCAAGCGAGTTGCAGAAGTCATCCCTTTGGTTAAATGGTCCTTCGTTTTTACAAGGCAACCGTACGGATTGGCCAGAATTGATGTTACCTACGCATCCATTACCTGAGACGCGTAAACGTGCACTATTAGTAGTCTCACCTTACAAGGACATTTTAGTCGGCTTCAAGTACATAAATTCATTTTCAACTACGCAGCGTATTTTTTGGGTATGTGGCTAAGTTTATTGCTCGTATCAGAACTATTGGTCTTACGACTAAAGATATTCATCATGGAACCAACTTATTACTACGAATGGCTCAAAAGGCGCATCTTTGGGAAGATTACAAGTCGCTTCAATCAAAACAAGTACTTAAACCATCCAGTAGCATATTCTCGCTATCGCCATTTCTGGATGATTTTGGAGTTATGCGAGTAGGCGGCCGATTAAAGCATTCTACATTGGGTTTTAACGCTCGCCATCCTGCGATATTGCCCAAAAAGCATCCGCTTACACGATCTATTATCATACATTTTCATCAGAAAAACCTTCATGCAGGTCCACAAGCGCTCTTAGCAACAGTGCGGCTTCAATATTGGCCTATTGGCGGAAGGAAAACGGTCGCTAGCATCATAAACAAATGTATACGATGTTTTCGAAGTAAGCCTCGACTATTAGAGCACATCATGGCTGACTTGCCGAAGGATCGCGTAGCTGCTTCTCGTGCATTTGTTGTCACCGGCATAGATTATTGTGGACCGTTCTACTATAAAGCTGAAGCGCGTAACAAGGCACCCATTAAATGTTATATATGCGTTTTTATTTGCTTCGCTACGAAGGCAGTTCACCTTGAACTAGTGAAAGATTTATCGACAGCAGCCTTCATTGATGCTTTAAAGCGTTTTGTATTTACGCGTGGCAAACCAAAAAAGATCTGGTCCGACAATGCCACAAATTTTGTGGGCGCGAAGAATGAGCTAGCGGAATTACGCCGTTTGTGCTTTGATGCACATCAAAATAAAATTGAAGAATTCTGCATCGCCGATGACATAGAATGGTGTTTTATACCCCCACGCTCACCTCACTTTGGTGGACTTTGGGAGGCCGCAGTGAAGACGGCAAAGTACCATTTCTACCGTGCCATTGGTCTTTCTATTTTGGGATTTGACGAGCTGCGCACCTTAGTGTGCCAAATCGCTGCAATCATTAATTCACGACCACTCTTTCCAATTTCAGAAAATCCGGACGATCTTGATATCTTGACTCCGGCGCATTTTTTAATAGGTTCGTCATATTCTGCTGTTGCTGAACCTGATTTGACTGCACTCAACTTTAACCGCCTTGATCGTTGGCAAAAGGTCTCGTATATGCAGCAGATATTTTGGAAGCGTTGGAGTAGTGAATACCTCACTCTGCTGCAACAGCGTTCTAAGTGGCGCTCACCCCAGCCAAGTTTGAAGGCAAACGCTGTCGTTCTGATGAAAGATGAAAACTTGCCTCCACTCAAATGGCCTTTGGCAAGAGTTCTGGAGCTCATTAAAGGACCTGATGGCGTCGCCAGAGTTGCTGTGCTGAAGACGGCGACTGGGACTGCAAGACGAGCTATTGCCAAGCTTTGCGTACTACCTATTGATGATGCGGTTGAAAGCATTGATCTTTCAACAGGGGGGAGAATGTTGGGAGCAGCAGTAGAAAGTACCAACGTTAAAACTAAATCATAAAACTAATTGTTTGTTATTAAGTGTAAATATTCATGTAACGGAATTTCTCTTATATTTTACTCATGCATTTACAAATGTATAAGCTTAAGTTAGGCTACTGATATTTGTCTTGCTTATCTTAAGTTCAGTTGCAATAAACAAATTAGATGAACACAACGTACCGCGGATAAACTTTGTAACATTTTCGCAAGTTTCCCAAATAATTAATTTAACTTAATAAATAGTGATTAAAGTAGCATAAAAT